>SJJU01058281.1:0-11106 GCA_012932125.1 Conopomorpha cramerella
AACCCGCGACCTCTCGGTTACAAGTCACGGATCCGACCAACTAGAACACAGACGCGACCAAAACAAAACTAACGTTCAGAATAAAAAGAGACAACGATGTGAAAATCGTTCAAGAGTGAAGAGTAAGAGACAATATAGTCTGTTCCTTACTGCGTACCAGTGTATATTTGGATTCAAACTGTCAAATTAGTAGTAAAAGTGACAGTTTGGATCCAAAAGTACGTCGTTTTATACCTCAGCTCGACATTATGTTGGAGGCGGGTACCGATCCCGTGACCATCTGCCTAACAACAGCCAGGGTCTTGACCACTAGTCCTTGCTCGTCAAATGTCAAAAAGTAGAGTCAAATCAGAACGTAACACTAACGGACTTGTGGTTAACAATGATAAATTAAACGTTGTTTAAGGTAGTCCTTTAATGTCCGTTACTTACAATAAGCTTATACAGGGTGTAACATGAAAAAGAAACTAGTTCAAAGTTTGAAAAAACGCTTGTCATTTCGAACAACTGCTATGATAAATGATATTCGAAACTTATTTTATCAATATTTCGACGTTGTCGAGGCTACGGAAAATCCAACTAAAAATCTAAACAGGGCTTATATAATTCTCGGTATTTATGTACCATAGTTGTTTTTTATTTTAAATTCAAATTTCATTGTTTTAATTTATATTTTGTAACAGCGTCTGTGGTCCAGTTGGTCGGACCCTTGACTTGTAACCGGGAGATCCCGGGTTCGAGTCCGGCTACTGGACGTGTACCAATGGGACTCTTTTTCAGAGCCTATGTACGCAATACAACGCTCGTACGGTGAAGGACAACATCGTGATGAAACCCGCACACCACAAGGTGTGTGAACCCTATAAAGGCGATGGGCTCACCCCCTGTCACGTTGGGTTAAATACGCTTGGTGAACCGTGGGTATTTGCTTTAGCAAGTGCCTCTGCCTACCCCGCTTTGGGATTAAAGGCGTGAAGTGTATTTATTTTTATTTATTTTTTTATTTTGTAAATATTATGTAACAAACCTAGATTGTAATGGAAAATGTCACGTTGGCACATAGCTGTAATATATTTATTATTTAAGAATGGCCAACAAGACACACATACACACAAAATATAATCTAAATATATAAAAGTAAAAGCTGACTGACTGACTGATACATCAACGCACAGCTCAAACAGCTAAACGTAGGCACTTGAAATTTGGTACGGACGTAGCTTTGGTACCGTAGGGGTGCACTAAGTACCTAAGGAATTTCAGAATTTCCCACGGGAACGGGAATCAACGGGAAAATACTTTTGTATGACAAATCTAAACCGCTCAAGTTAGACGCTTGAAATTTGGGATGCAGGTACTACTAAACTACGCGAATGAAATCGCGGGGCGTCCACTAGTGTTATCTAAATATATAAAAGGAAAAGCTGACTGAATGACTGACTGACTGACTGACTGACATATCAACGCACAGCCCAAACGGCTATACGTAGGGACTTGAAATTTGGAACGGACGTAGCTTAGGTGCCATAGGGGTGCACTAAGAAAGGAATTCCCGAAATTACAACGGGAACGGGAATTAACGGGATAAAACGTTTGTATGAAAAATCTAAACCGCTCAAGGTAGACTCTTGAAATTTAGGATGCAGGTACCTTAGTACATTTAAAGCTAAGGTGCAACAGGCTATTGGAAAATTCCCATGGGAACGGGAGTTATCGGGAAAAACTTTTGTATGATAAACCGCTTTAGTTAGACGCTTGAAATATAGGATGCAGGTACTAAACTACGCGAATGAAATCGCGGGGCGTCCGCTAGTATGTATATATGTATATAATTTAAGCTAAAGGGTACACTATAATAATATATTGCCTTAACTATAGGCTACCACCACACCACCACATGGTGTCATTGCCTGTGAGTGTATTTTTTAATTTAAATTAAATTTACTTTGGAAAATAATAATATTAATACATAATAAATAAATAAATATATCCAGTGAGTAAATCTTATTATAAGTCACAATACCCAATAGGCAAAATAATATGAAAGCGAACAATCTTATTCACACATCAAATTGGTTACTAAAAATGTTAGAAATGTGCATTCTGTCGAGTGGGCCCCGGAAACGGAAACTTCAGCGACCCGCCAACACGGCGGCCATCTTGCTTTAGCTGTCACTTCGACAGTTTTGCGGCGGGAAAACGTTTGAATGCAATCGCCGCGTCAATGGACGGAGATGCTGGACCTATCTAAGGGCGTATGCATAAAGAAATCCGGTAACCAGAGCCGATCGTTTAATCCTCAGACCAAACACAACTAGAAATCAGAAAATGACGTTTAGAATAAATAAATAAATATTTTACAACACACACCTTGCCTTCATCCCATGTTTAAGTAGCTAAAGCACTTGTGTTATGGAAATCAGACAACGAAATATACTTACTTAAATACTTTTTTTTTTCTTTTAAATACATACTTATATAAATAAAACACCCAGACATATCCAACAAGTACTTAAAAGCTCATCACCTAAATACCTGCCAGCGGTGGGAATCGAACCCACGGCCCTATGGAGCAGAGGCAGACGTGCTGACAACTACACCAACGGGCCCGTCAAATTTAGAATAAAACGAGATAGCAATATGAATATGTAGCAGTCTTAGCAGCCCGCGACCGCGTCTCGGCAAACGGAGTGTAGGACGCCCTCAGGCAAGGTGGACTGATGATATACGCAAGATGGCTGGAAAAAGCTGGATGCGAGAAGCCGAAAACAGATCACAGTGGCGTGCAATTGGAGAGGCCTATGTCCAGCAGTGGACAGGTATGGGCTGATGATGAGTCTTAGCAGGCGCATCAAGAAAGACACGAAATAAAACAATACACACTTCACGCCTTTTAATACCAAATCGGGGTAGGCAGAGGCACTTTCCAAAGCAAATGCCCACGGTTCACGCGCGCTTATTTAACCCAACGTGACAGGGGGTGAGCCCATCGCCGTTATAGGATTCACACACATTGTGGTGTGCGGGTTTCATCACGATGTTGTCCTTCACCGTACGAGCGTTGCGTTGCGTACATAGGCTCTGAAAAAGAATCCCGTTGGTACACGTCCAGTAGTCGGACTCGAACCCGCGGCCTCCCGGTTACAAGTCAAGTGTCCGACCAACTGGACCACAGACGCTTCAAACGCGCTATAAAACAATGCGTGCTGTGATTGGCTGTTACATCATATCTCGTGCGACTTCAAGCTAAGTTATTAGTAAATCGGAGCGCGGTACCTATATCTTGTCATTTCTTTCTCGGAGTGATATACTAGGAGAGCAGCCCCCCTAGCACAGCACTCCAAGAAATAAGTGACAAGACATATAACGCGCTGCGATTAGTTGAAACTAGCTGAGTCGCACAAAGCGTGACATAACAGCCAATCAGCCCCCCTAGCACAGCACTCCAAGAAATAAGTGACAAGACATATAACGCGCTGCGATTAGTTGAAACTAGCTGAGTCGCACAAAGCGTGACATAACAGCCAATCAGAGCGCGTATTTGTTCTATGTCATGTCTTTCTTGAGGCGCGTGCTAGGCCTGCAGGAGTGAAAGAACCATTAACCGGCGAAAAATGAAGGAGGTTCTTAAGATTTTTCAATGTACGGTCACGCATAAATTTGTACAGATTAGTCTCATTCTGATTTTTGTTTTTATTAGAAAGGGTAAATCCTGAGGTTGATCCCTTATGAACTAGGAACAAAAATCCTACTCTAGGGCAGGACTAGGAAAACAGGTGACGGTTGTTCACTCACTGATTGTAGTAATGTTTGGTATAGCCACGCATAATTATTACTCAAATAAAAAGTAGTCAGATTTTAATAATTTCGGAGGTTCAATGTCCTTTTCAAAAGTTTTTACTTGTTAAAAAGAAAGAAACATATTTTTACTCTAATAAAAATGGTGGTGGTGCCGTAAAACACACGCAAAAAACAGAACAGAAAAAAAAGAAGAAACATTAAAAGAAAACAGAACATACCTACATACGAATAGAAACAGAAAACTGATAAGTTATAATTATACAAACGACAATAATATATTTTTATATTGATTTCTTGACAGTATTTTTTTTTTATTTGTTGACAGTTGTAAATTTTTGTTCGTTTCAAGGACATTGTCATCTGCTGTAATACAGTAGGGTCTACAGAAACAGTAGGTACATCATCATCATCATCATCAGCCCATACTTGTCCACTGCTGGACATAGGCCTCTCCAATTGCACGCCACTGTGATCTGTTTTCGGCTTCTCACATCCAGCTTCTGCCAGCCATCTTGCGTATATCATCAATCCACCTTGCCTGAGGGCGTCCTACACTCCGTTTGCCGAGACGCGGTCTCCACTCGAGAACTCGTTTTCCCCAACGGCCATCGGGTCTACGGCAAATATGGCCGGCCCACTGCCACTTCAGCTTGCTAAAACGATGAGCTATGTCGATGACTTTTGTTCTCTGTCGGATCACTTCATTTCTGATTCGATCCTTCAGAGAAACGCCGAGCATAGCCCTTTCCATAGCACGCTGTGCGACTTTGAGCTTGTGGGCCAGCCGAGCCGTCAGTGTCCACGTCTCAGCTCCGTATGTCATTACAGGTAGGACACACTGATTGAAGACCTTTGTCTTCAGGCACTGTGGGATCGCTGATGTTAAGTCTCGACGTAACTCCCCAAATGCTGCCCAACCCAGCTGAATTCTTCTGTTTACCTCGTCCTCGAAGTTGTTTCTACCCAACTGCAATGTAGGTACGCTTCGGATTAAAATGTTATTTCCGCACACATCCTGTACAACCACAGTTTAGTCTTACTATCTTGGCTTTATGCCAAAAACACTACGTCAACCCTTAATCAACAAACAGTGTGCTATGTGTTAATTAAGCGTTGATTTAGTTCGCAATAACCGATAACTGGACTATGGAAATTGCCTTTTAGTTTATGCGTTTATTTTCTACAGGAACTTGGCAGACTAATATGCATGTACCTACGTTCAACCGAGCGGACAACTGACTGCTCCGATTGGAAAGGGTTTTTAACGGGCCTACTATGGGGAAAATTCTTTGACGTTTTTCTGACAGATATTTGGGCGGAGAACTGTCATTGCTGTCAAACTTTATTTGGAAAGTATGACAGTATTATATAGATATAGTATAGATTTGTCGTTCTATGAGTATTTTTTGAGCAGCTTATTACTTCCATTGGAAACTTTCCGAGCCAATATTTTGCAAAATATTTTTTTAATAAAATGAACGCATTACTGGGTGATGCACTTCTCACAATAGCTTTCCATCATTCTTTCATGTACTCGGCCGGTAGAGACTTTTGTACTAAGACCTTAATACAATTAGACAAAATTATGTATGGCTATTTCGTTCAAAAGTATACACAACACAAAGTTGTCATTATTAACATCATCAGCCACATAACGTCCACTGTTGGACGAGGGCCTCCCCCAATGAGATCCGTCATTTGGGGTGAAATGCCAGTAATCACCACGCTTGGCAGGCGGGTTGGCGATCGCAGTGGTGTTGTGGTTTAACTCACAGAGAGCGCTGCTGCCCGTCCTCTGGAGAGCTCCCTCGGTCGTCTCTTACGACGCCCATGACGGGAAAAGTTGGGCTGGGGTGGTGACACATGTATTCTATTCGCCGTCACCACACGGCTCATTATTATACCATGTCTTTTCTTCAAGTAGTTTTTAATCTCCGAAAAAGGATCTGAGAGAGAGAAAGGGTCTGAGTTGGAAAGGTTTCGATTTACTCAATATGTTAGGCTATGATTCGCACCTGTAACATTTGCGCGCGGTTGAAATGTATATAAATGTTTTGGTGCCCGATGCACACGACCAACTTTATATCGGTTCGTCCATCGGTTGGAGACTTTTGGTTTGCCGATCTGCTCCCCTAGCGCTTCAAGAAAGACATATCAGACACTGCGATTGGTCGAAACAATCTAAGTCGCACGATGTGTGACATAGAAGCCAATCACAGCGCATATTTGTTCTTTATTTATTTACTAGCTGACCCAGCAAACGTTGTTTGCTTAATATTCATTTTTCATGCCCGAAAACACGGCTGGAAAGATGTTTTCTAAAAATTAAACCTAGCTAGATCGATTTGTCGCCCCCAAATCCCTCTACATACCAAATTTCATGAAAATCGGTGCAGCCGTTTCCGAGATTCCAATTACATATATATAATTTATTAATTATATAAATATTTATATATATATATGTATATATATAAGAATTCGCCTGTATTATTGGCACTCATGTTGTACATAGGGTCTTAATATGTGGTAACAATTAGGTATCAAACATGAACCCTGAAAGGGCGTTACAATATTTTGAGCTTGCGTAATAGTACGCCAATATAAAGTTAAATGTAATATTACACATTCATTATACTTACTATACTAACAATAATAGTCTATGACAATAATATACTAATAACTTCTTTTTTATATTAAACTTTAAATGTATATAATTTAAATGGCATAACAAAATAATATAGGATATAGGTAGGTTTATTAGGTAACAATACAGAGTATTCAGTCTTCTAGGAAATCTTGTACCGAGTAGAAGCATTTATTCAATAGGTTCTTTCATGTTTGGCTTGCGACGGCTGCTGAACGACTTTTGTTTGCTTTACGACCGACGATGTCGATGTATAGAAAAGTTTGTCGTATGCGTTCCATCTTAAACGATTTAATGAACATGGCTCACTCAGTTAATATTGTTGTTTCTTCCAATACAGGCCTGGTGAAGTTGGGAGTACACTGCGTCACCGGGAGGAAGGTGGCCATCAAAATCATCAATCGGGAGAAGCTCAGCGAATCTGTCCTCATGAAGGTGAGCCAATGTCCTTAGATACCAGTGGCGTGTACACCATACAGGCAAAAAGACAGTGCCTACCCTAGTATTTTTGCTACCCGACCTAATATTATAGTTTTTGCTAGATATTTTTTTGTTGTACACACGACATAGGCTAACGAAGGTCCTGTGTTTTGTGGATGAGTAGATAGGTACCTATGTTTCGTAAAGCAAGTTACCTATACATAGGTGTCAATCCTTAGGGATTACTGCCTACCTTCTCCTAAAAGCCAGTGCACGCCACTGCTAGATACTTACTTTGGAATATTCCGTAAATCCTCGACGTTTGTTAGATTTAATTCTGGGACAAGCCAACCACCACCCAAGCCCTACATGCCTCTCGTTGTACGGGCTATTCTCTGCAGACGTGCGCCTCTACTTGCTTAGGCCTGTTTTAAACGCATTTTCATACAAATGATCCCTATTTTGTTGCCAACTCTCCCCCTCCTGGGGCATTGACGACCACATTACGAAGACTTCGCGTCGAGTCCACGTCGTTAGTACCTAGATAGCAGTGGCGTGCACACAAAAAGGCACTGCTTACCTTAGTATTTTGGCTACCCGATCTAATAATAGAGTTATTGCTAGATCTTTTTTTGTTGTACTCACGACATAGACTAACGAAGGTCCTGGGTTTTGTGGGTGAGTAGTTAGGTAGGTTATGCCTATATTTCGTAAAGACAAGTTATCTATACATAGGTGTCAAACTTTGGGGATTACTGCCTACCTTGTCGTAAAAGCCAGTGCACGCCACTGGTAGATAGTAATAAGTTTTATTTGTTCTCCACGCTGTATGCCAGCTATTGGCAAACTCACTGTTCAAAATTAGGAGTTTCTAATCCTACAAACGGTCGGAAGACGAAAAATCTCTTTCGTTTTCATATTTGACAGATTGTTTTTTTAGAAAATTCCTTAGTCCCTCGACTACTTACTCTTACTTAGGTTCTTGCTCATGTTCCGCTCTGGCTTAATTTACGTACCATAATTATTCGTCTGGTTAAACTTACGCACACATATCAAGGGACCAAGAACAGTTTTAGCTCTAAAAAAATCTAAGTTATTTAAATCAAATTTAATCTTCTGGATTGGTCTCCTACCTAATTCCCCATGCCTGACTTTTCACCACATTTTGAATAAATTATGAATGAATTCAGTTTTTGTAAAATATATTCTTGATTGCAATCTTATATAATGTACATGATCCCTAGACACTTTTGATGTGTGTACCATAATTATTTTTAAGTGACTTCAAAAAACCTTTCTTGATTTTCTTTTGAAAGTTCTCTTTCTCAATTTAACCGTAGGTTTAGATTTTAGTTTAGATCCGTCGTTTATGAACAGATTTTCATGTTTTTCTTATTATTAAAGTAGTTATTTCCAAAGTGGCCCCATTATAGGGAAATCAGGATTTGACTACGGCAAACCCGATAAATTGAGGGGAACTTTAAGAAATTGTATGAGCTGGCGGCTAGGACTAGTTGAAGTCGGTTCTTTTTTCTTGAAATTTATTATTTTTCATTTTCAGGTGGAGCGAGAAATTGCAATAATGAAATTGATAGAACACCCGCATGTATTAGGATTGTCCGATGTTTATGAGAACAAGAAATATCTGTAAGTACCTATCTATTATATACTTTTAGTGATGTTGTGCGTCTACCCTCAAAACAAAATCCCCTTGTCCATTTGATCTTGATCCACGCTGAACGTCTCCCTGTTATCCCCTATTGAAAATGAAATGAAAAAGTATTTATTAGAGAACAATGTTACAATAATGTAAGGACACTGGATACCGCTATAGGTTTCCCTGTGTTGCGGGATCAGGCTCTTGCATGACTTATTAATACTCTTAAACTAAATCAGTTGAGAATTTACTTACAACTTAGGTACTTTACTTATTACTCTGGGCGGATCTTAAAGTGGAAACCTATTAAAAACGGTCCCAAGTGTTAACAGTCCCATTTCACGTGGATATCGATAGATCTGCGTTGACTTACGTATCTAGCCTGGGATGTCTAAATGCTAATTTAAAAACTGAATCCAAACGAAAAAAACCGACATTTTCAAGATTTTAGTACACTTCACACCTTTAATCCCAAAGAGGGGTAGGCAGAGGCACTTGCTAAAGCAAGTACTCACGGTTCACCGAGCGTATTTAACCCAACGTGACAGGGGGTGAGCCCATCGCTGTTATAGGGTTCACACACCTTGTGGTGTTCGGGTTTCATCACGATGTTGTCCTTCACCGTACGAGCGTTGCGTTGCGTACATAGGCTCTGAAAAAGAGTCCCATTGGTACACGTCCAGTAGCCGGACTCAAACCCGGGACCTCCCGGTTACAAGTCAAGTATCCGACCAACTGGACCACAGACGCTCTAGATTTTAGTATCTAATATTTTGTAATTTTCCTTTCAGCTACCTGGTACTAGAGCACGTGAGCGGTGGGGAGCTGTTCGACTATTTAGTGAAGAAGGGAAGACTAACGCCGAAGGAGGCGAGACGGTTCTTTAGACAAATAATATCCGCGTTGGATTTCTGTCATAGTCATTCGATATGGTGAGTAAAACGGCTGTCATCGACTGACATACAAATTATCTACCTACCTTAGACCAGTGGCGTGCACACCATATAGGCAAAAAGACTGCCTACCTTAGTGTTTTGGTTACCCGACCTAATAGAGTTATCGCTAGATATTTTTCAGTGTTCTCACGACATAGGCTAAGAAAGGTTCTGTGTTTTGTGGGTGAGTACATAAGGCAACTATATTTCGCAAAGACAAGTTACCTATACATAGGTGTCGTAAAAGCTAGTGCACGCCACTGCCTTAGACTCATATACCTACTGTACATCCCAACGGGAAACCCTGGTGGACATATTGTCTCATACTTCTACTGACCCCCGCGACGGTTTGACGCTGGTGCTGAACGGGTTCTTTACCACATCCAACAAGCAATTACCCCTGTGGAAACCTCACTCCGACAATGGAGGATGTAGTCCTCCATGACCTCTTTCATGACACCAGCCCCCCTAGCACAGCGCTCCAAGAAATAAGTGACAAGACATATAACCCGCTGCGATTTGTTGAAACTAGCTGAGTCGCACGAAGCGTGACATAGCAGCCAATCAGAGCGCGTATTTTTTCTATGTCACATCTTTCTTGACGCGCGTGTTAGGCCTGCAGCAGGCCTAGCTAGTTCCAAGAAAGAAATGACAAAACATATAAGACATTGTCATTGGTTGAAACAAGCTAAGTCGCACAATGTGTGACATAAGACAGCCAATCACAGCGCGTATTTGTTATATGTCGTGTCTTTCTTGATGCGCGTGCTAGGCCTGTTGCACGATTCAAGCGTAGATATGCCTGGGCACCCAGAGGACATTCTTCAGAACTCACCGCTTAAGAAGCCAGCCTATGGTGTCCCTCAAGCCAAAATCCTCATAAATGTTAAATCTGCATGAAATCTAAATTTGACAATGCTAAATATGATTACCTTAATAACCAATAGAGGGCATAACATGAGCACTTGTTGAACAAGTGGATGAGTTTGTATATTTGGGATCTCTATTTACAAGTGATGGAAAGTTTGACAAAGATATTGAAAGAAGAGTGAGTGCGGGTAATAAGGTTAACGGTGCCCTTTGCAGTGTTATGGAGAGCCAATTCATATCGAAAAAGGCAAGATTGGCTGTCCATGACGCTGTACTGGCACCTACCTTAATGTACGGGAGTGAAAGTTGGGTATGGCGGAAGAAGCATAAAAGTAAAGTCAATGCCGTAGAAATGCGGTCATTGCGGAGCATGAAAGGCGTGACATTGAATGACAGGATAAGGAATAATGTGATAAGGGAAAGTTGCGGTTTGAAGGAAGACGTAGTGACCAAGATTGAAAAGGGCATGCTTCGGTGGTTCGGGCATATGGAGAGAATGGATGAAATTCGATTGACGAAAGAGATTTATATGGGTGATGTAATGGGCCGGGTGAGTAGAGGTCGCCGCAGAAGGACATATACAGACCAGATTGGTGATGTCCTGGCCGAAGGTGGCGTGAAAAGTACTCGAAACCGGAGGTCATGTATGAAAAGATGTACCTAGGAATGTAGATGAAGCGAAAGGGGTATGTCAGGATCGTGACAAATGGAGATCTGTAGTCTCTGCCTACCCCTCTGGGAGACAGGCGTGAAGTGTATGTATGTATGTATGTATGAGT
>SJJU01058487.1:0-12278 GCA_012932125.1 Conopomorpha cramerella
CGGACTCGAACCCGGGACCTCCCGGTTACAAGTCAAGTATCCGACCAACTGGACCACAGACGCTTTTCAGTACAGTTAGTATTAAATTATTATATCAATGGTCTCCTGGATAGTTTGAAAACATAATTGCACCCGGTATGTAGCGCTGTCTGTATGCCAGAACAAGATTTGTCGGTTTCTCGCTAACCTATTTGTCAGGTATAATTGTGGGGTGGGCATCCCTGGAACTGCATCATATGTGTACACCCATTTTCATTCAATTTATACAATATTATTTAATGACATACCTACATGAATGGCGAAAGGAAACGTGTTGCGCCGACCCCACCTAGTGTGGGATAAGGGCAGGAAAATAATGATGATAATGAATATCATTTAATAGTAATTGCATCTTCCCACCTACCTCACCCCCGTTTGAGGTTAAAAGGCGTGAATTATAGATATTTATTTTAGTCCCAAAGCGGGGTAGGCTGTGGCAGTTGCTGGACGGAGTCTTTCCTGCACAGTACAGTCTCGAAGTCTTTAAGTCACTGGGGTGAATAGGTACCTAATTAACAAGTGTGCTCCATCGTAGACCACATCGCTGCTTAACATCAGGCAGATTGGTGATCAATCAAACGCTTGTGAACTGGGTGTAAGAAAAATAATCCATCGAAAACTACGAAATTATTGCAGAATTAATAAGAAAATAAATAAATCACAAAATGTCTGGGCACAACAGCCATGAAATATGGTTTGATAAAGAAGGGCCTTTTCTTTTACTTTACTTTTCCAAGTACAATGCTACGTAAGTGATATACGCGGAGTAAAAAGGGATACAATTGGCGAACAAATATGCTGCTAGACCACATGGCTGCTTAACATCAGGTAGGATGGTGGTCAAACGCTTGGTCATAGTGATTAAAAAAAAAAAAAAAAACATCAGACTCGACGCCTGTTTCCATTAAAAAAATAATATGTAATTATTATTTTTTCTTCCTCCTTCTAATAACGATTAGATACCAATCTGTTGTTTCAAAGTGCCTAATTTATTTGTAGTGTAACTCCCTACGGTAATAAAGGGCTTGTGAACTTTGAAATGAAAATGAAATTATATGTTCAGTAACATCTACATGTTTCCACTAAAACACCCATTACTATGTTTCCTTGATAGTTCTGAAAAGTTCTGTTCAAAACAATACTAATTGTTTTGAACCTTACTAATATTATAAATGGATAAGTGAGTTTGTTTGTTCCGCTTTCGCGCCATAACTACTGACCCGATTGCTTTGAAATTTTGAAGACGTAAAGTTAGATGTCCGGATTAAATAATAGGGTACTTTTTATCCCGGAGAAAAATTGATATTCCCGAGGGAAAGCCAGAATTTTTTTATAGTCCTATCCCACGCAGGCGAAGCCGCGGGCGGAAAGCTAGTAGGTAAATAATTCTACCAAGGAATACTAGGTTAGAACTTACCTAAGGCTTCATTACTACAAAATTTTGTCCATGTTTTACATTTCAAGAATAACATAACAATCTGGCAGAAACTGGATGCGAGAAGCCGAAAACAGATCACAGTGGGATCACAGGCTTTTGACTTTGATAACGATGATGACGACAAAAATCTGTAAGATTCATGAAAAAGAATTCTGCACAATTCAATCAAGCTCATAAGATCCCAAACCCTAAAATGTGAATGAAAATTTCATGGCTGTAGTATTTGGTGCAGTGCAGTTTATTACGTAATGAAGCGGTCGCCGGCTCAGCTCGGGGAAGGTGCGGCGTAGCGCAGCCACCCCGGGGCTTGCGCTCATCTTACACTATCTAAACTCTTTTTTTTTTACGCGACTTGAAAAAAAAACGAAGATGTACTGAATTCGACAGTATTTTTTTACGACAAAACTTTTGTCTCGGTGAACAGATTTGGATGATTCCCTTTTGGTTTGAAAGCTGGTGCTTAATAAATAAAAATAATCTTCCGTCTTTACAATATTAGTGTGACAGTCAGGTCTTGTAAACAAAGATATCAGATTGTCGAAGTATTGAATCCCTACTAATAATATAAATGCGAAAGTAACTCTGTCTGTCTGTCTGTTACGCTTTCCCGCTTAAACCTCTCAACCGATTTTGATGAAATTTGGCACAGACAATCAAACCCTGAGAATATTATGACATAGGTTACTTTTCATCCTTATCCTGTGGGACGCGGCACTAATTAGAGGGTGTTATAGTTTGTCTGGAATACTGAAACTACGCGAATGTAATCGCGGGGCGTCCACTAGTGGTAAATATATCAAAACATCGTGATGAAACTCGCATACCATAGGGTGTGTGAACCCTATAAAGACGATGGGAACACCACCCCCTATCACGTAGGGTCAATACGCGCACATGAACCGTGGGAATTTGCTTAGCGAGTTTTTGTTAAGTTGCATTTTGGGTGAGGTTTTTTACAGTAACCATTTGAAGAAATTGCGCTAAAGCGGAAATCTAAGACTGTCAGGGTTGATCGGCTGTGAAAAATGGAATAGTACACAATGTTTTAAATGAAAACTTCCTATAATATTAGTAAAAAAAAAAATGTACAACAACACACACATTGCCTTCATCCCATGTTAAGTAGCTAAAGCACTTGTGTTATGGAAATCAGACAACGAGATATACGTATTTACTTATATACATTTTTTTTTTCATTTAAATACATACTTATATAAATAAAACACCCAGACACATCCAACAAGTGCTTAAAAGCTCATAACCTAAGCACCTGTCAGCGGTGGGAATCGAACCCACGACCCTACGGAGCAGAGGCAGACATGTTGACCACTACACTAACGGGCCCGTCGAAGTTAAGTAGGTATGTAGACATGCACGACCTGCAGTGCTATATAGTACATGCACATAGAGAGAGTAAAAACTTAAAACACAGTTTAAGGCGTATTTCCACTGACCGGACGGCACGGCACCGGACAGAAACGGATTTTTGAATCTTCAAACAAAAATGTATCTTATAATACGATGTTCAAAGTATATTATTCCGCCGGATGCGGCCGGCTCCGTCGGTATTCCGCGGCACGACGCATGCGGTCGCCGTCCTCGATGTAAAATAGACTTTGAACAGCGTATATAAGATACATTTTTGTTTAAAGATTCAAAAATCCGTTTCTGTCCGGTGCCGTGCCGTCCGGTCAGTGGAAATACACCTTAAGGCGCGCAGGTTAAAGGGTGTTGCGCAGTGCACGCTCAATTGTCCGGAGTGGCGAGCTCTACGCGCGGGTCACGATTCGGCAGTTCCCCGGGAACGGACAGACCTACAATTTCACACTATCCAATCACGTGATAGCCATCAGGAATCAAACGATTACGACATGGGACCGGTAATCGCGCATGATTTTATGACGAAGACAACGTCGAGTTGGCGTGTAATTTGACATCTCATGTCCTGTGGCTGATACTTGACGTTTAAAAAAAAACAATTTACTGTCTATTAATAGTTTTGTTAACGTACGTATTCAATCGTGCGTGACTTAGTAGAAAAATAAAACTATTCTAAATTCAAATAGCAATAAAGGTTTTAATGTCACACCTCACGCCAAGCTGTATGTGCAGCGAGTGTGTGAATTATTCCGCAGACTAAAGCCCTAAAACTTGAAAATACAGTGGCAGTGGGGTCAAAGCTCACATTCACAGTGTTACGAGAGACTATCCGTCCAAATTAGAAAACTGTAGCAAAGCTGAGTCAGTGAACTGCGTGGGGCACGAGCACACGATTCACTTGTAATATTACAACGCGTGACCTCCGCATCCTTGCACTGTACAAACTGAAACATCTCAAGATATCACAAAACTGTTTATTCCAATTCAACCGTCACTCTCACGGACAAAGTGGTATTATACGGTTTTGTTACTTATTTAGTTTCGGTTTAGATTCATTTTCGTCAGCGCGGGTAGGTTCGCTGTGAGTGTTCTACCCCTGTCGGTAAATTCGGACACCCTGTGTCAACGCCTGGTTGATGCGCCGCCGCCGCCGCCGCCGCCGCTGTGTGCGTTGAACCCGCGCGACTACGCCACCAATAAGAAAATGTTTATCGTGGCAGTGCACCACGAGGGTACACTGAGCCAGCTTATATGTATATATATACCAAACAACATTTTACAAGCACTAGAACACACACATGTCGATGGTCCCTATTAAGAAAGCCGAATCTACAAAACGCAACATGTTCAGGAGAGTAGATAGAAGTTAGTTTTTTTTGATATTAAAATAATTCAACAAACGCACCATTGCTTTCATCCATATTAAGTTAAGCTAACACTTGTGTTAGGAAATCAGACACGAGAGTATTCTACTTATTATATATTATGATATATTATATTATTATTTTCATTTAAATGTATACTTATATAAATAAACCACCCAGACACATCCAACAAGTGCTTTAAAGCTCATCACCTAAGCACCTGTCAGCGGTGGGAACCGAACCCACGACCCTACGGAGCAGAGGCAGACATGCTGACCACTACACCAACGGGCCCGTCAAATTAAAACTAAACTACTTGTGGTACATACTTAAAATTTGCAACAGCTTATAATATTTGGTATCTTTACGTGGTACGTATAAGTTTATAGACCTTAATATCGCAAATCAATAACGGTGTAGAAAAGTAAATATTCCTAAAATTGCACTGCCAACATTTTTAATTGGGACCAATGGGTTCAGTAAATGCAGTACGTAATCACAGATTTACACATATTTCGTAAGAAGTACAGTCATCATCATCATCAGCCATACGACGTCCACTGCTGGACGAGGGCCTCCCAATGATTTCCATAATCATTTGGGGGAAAATGCCAATAATCGCCACGCTTGGCAGACGGGATGACGATCGCAGTGGTGTTGTGGTGTAACTCACAGAAAGTCGTTAAAAAAAGTTAAAACAGTTTCTCTTACTCAGATGTAGGTACTAGCTAGAGCTAGCTAGCTACACAAAAAAAGTGTGAACCGGAATTTTCATTCGCAAGTTTTTAAATAAATAAAATAAATACACTTCACGCCTTTAATCCCAAAGCGGGATAGGCATAGGCACTTGCTAAAGCAAATACCCACGGTTCACCAAGCGTATTTAACGCAACGTGACAGGGGGTGAGCCCATCGCCGTTATAGGTTTCAAACACCTTGTGGTGTGCGGGTTTCATCACGATGTTGTCCTTCACCGTACGAGCGTTGCGTTGCGTGCATAGGCTCTGAAAAAGAGTCCCATTGGTACACGTCCAGTAGCCGGACTCGAACCCGGGACCTCCCGGTTACAAGGCAAGGATCCGACCAACTGGACTACAGACGCTCGCAAGTTTATTTTAATTCATGACATTTATCGGCGTAAATTTCGGGCGTTTACAATAAATTTACCGCTTGATCACAATGTTATATACTCAATTATTTCAATAGGTACTCAATTTTTTATTGCTTTTCCACAGTGTGTTATAAGATCTTAAATACAGTTGAGGTACAATCGTGGACCCTGTAGGGCACAGCAACATTAACATATAATTTTTGTAACTTACATTACGTAACAGTGTTATAAAAAAATAATTATACATTTTAACAAAATTAAATATTTACAGTTGTGAATTACATAAAATCTAATATTCACTGGTAGGAACTTAAATGTAGGTACGAAGTAGAGGGAATGAGTAGAACAGTACATGTCTATTGCAATATAATAGCGAGTGCGTAATAATGAGAAATAAGTTTTACAATTAGGGTTACAGCTGTTGATGCACTAAATGCACTAATGAACACTGTTACAACAAAATAAATACGTTTTAAAATGTTCATTGCAGTACCCTCAAAATATGAAACATAAAAACGTATAAAATAACGAAAAGCGAGACGTGTCCGAAACTATGAGCATAAAAGCAACATGCGAATGTAATAATACATACACATAATAATGATCACCGCAAATGCTCGAGTTAATGGTTTTATAAAGGAAACAATAAAAATGTCCCGACCCACCCCGGCGAATATCGTAAACATTAATTAAATTATGACATTATACATTATCTCCATAACTATAAAAAATATTGATATTTAACTTCGTGATAACACTAGCAATTTACAGGCATTATGGTTAATTTTTATGTTTACTGTTGAAAAGCTTTTATTTTGATGTCATTACCGTGCGAGCGTATCGGGATATTTTATTCCATAAAATAATGTCGTGTTATTTTATTTCATGTTTAGTAAACTGCCATTTGTCTAGTAGTTGGTACACGACAGACAGCTGCTGCGCGCCTCTCATATGTTTTATCTTTCCATGTCCTAGCCCGTCACGTGATTGCTAAATACCATAGATACCCTCTTCAATTCCATCGTCAAATCGGTTCTACTCTTCGGCTGTGAGACGTGGAGAGTGACAAAGGGTCTCACGAACTAATTACAAGTGTTCGTGAATAAATCCCTGAGGTCGATCCTCCGCGTATTCTGGCCGAACACGATACGGAACGAGGACCTATGGGCACAGTGCGCTCAAATCCCTATTGGGGAGGAGATTGCACAACGCAAATGGCGGTGAATTGGTCACACGATCTGAAGAGGGAAGTCCAACAAGGCGAGCGTTCGAATGGCAGCCTGGGGGAGGTCTCGGCAGGCCTGGACGCCCCGTGCACACGTGGCGGCGCACCGTCGACGGCGAGCTGAGAGCGCGAGGGCTGAGCTGGTGCGATGCCAGAGCAGTCGCAGAGGACAGGACGGCGTGGCGCCGTGGTATGTATGTATAAGCAGTATCTACCATAAGCAGTGTTACATAACATCATTACACAAATATAAAATATAAAACAAAGTCGCCTCCCGCTGTCTGTCCCTATGTATGCTTAGATCTTTAAAAGTACGCAACAGATTTTAATGCGGTTTTCTTTAGTAGACAGAGTGATTCTTAAGGAAGGTTTATATGTCAAATACATGTATATGATAGCAGAGTAACGCTGTCAGTAACGTATAGGGGAACATTTTGACGGGCCCGTTGGTGTAGTGGTCAGCATGTCTGCCTCTGCTCCATAGGGCCATGGGTTCGATTCCCACCGCTGGCAGGTATTTAGGTGATGAGCTTTTAAGTACTTGTTGGATGTGTCTGGGTGTTTTATTTATATAAGTATGTATTTAAAAGAAGAAAAAAGTATTTAAGTATATTTCGTTGTTTGATTTCCATAACACAAGTGATTTAGCTACTTAACATGGGATAAAGGCAATGTGTGTGTTGTTGTAAAATATTTGTTTTTAATTGTCGAAACAACGTTTGCCGGGACAGCTAGTAAGTTATAGACCATTAAAAGAACCCCTGATTCCTAATAATCTAGAGATGCTACTTCAGTTCGTTAAGCGGTCTTGTCTTGAGAGGAAAATAACCGACAAGAAACTCAAATAATAAATTGTTTAAATAACTTTACTCACACGAATATACAGCGGAGTTCCATTTCTCTCGAAACGCTAAAATCATTTCGTTATTATATCTGTGAAACTCTGGGAAATGTCCTCGTCTCTAACAAGGCGCTTTGCTGTGTCCCCAGCATGGCTCCTGCAGACATTATTCAAATGAATTCTTCAAGAAAAGTGGAATAAAAGGAGTGGTCTGTGTGCAGCAATGACGATGCCGCACTGCTCTGTCCCCGCAGTACCTACCATAACAATCCCGCAGTTTGATGTAATACAATTACACAGTAGCTACTGAATAATAAGAACGCTATTATGAGCTGTACTTGCAAGGAAATAACACAGATATTTCCACAATTTGAATAGTACAAAATATGTCATGTACTTATTATGTACATGTAAGAACAAACCCTGTTAGGGTGTGGAAACAACAAAATTATAAAATATGTATAGTATACACGGGGTAAGCGGGGTAGGCAGAGGCATTCGCTATATGCCCACGGTGCACCAAGCGTACTTAACCCAACGTGGCCGCGGGTGAGCCCATCGCCATTATAGAGTTCATACACTTTGTGGTGTGCGGGTTTCATCACGATGTTGTCCTTCACCGTACGAGCGTTGCGTTACGTACATAGGCTCTGAAAAAGAGTCCCACTGGTACACATCCAGCAGATGGACTCGAACCCACGACCTTCCGGTTGCAACTCAAGTATCCGACCAACTGGACCACAGACGCTCTCATATAATTATGTACCAATTTTATAATTAATTTCCATAATTGATGAAATAGAAATATAATCATACAATATGCATAACTAACCAGAACTACACGCATCAAAAGTCTAGGGATCAAGAACATTTTTAACTCTAAAAGAAATTTAATTTATTTAAATCAAATCTAATATTCTGGATTGGTCTCCTACCTAATTCCCCATGCCTGTATCAATGACTTATCACCACATTTTGAATAAATTATGAATGAATTCAGTTTTTGAAAAAATATTTCCTGAATCCTTCTGATATTTTCTGTAATCTTCTAAAATGTACTTGATCTACTTTTGATGTGTGTACTTGTCTGTCTAAAATGTAACTCAAGTAACTAAAGTACTAAAAAACAAAATACATATCTCATTCGTACTGAAAAAGAAAACACAACATTTTCCTCCCTTTACTGGTACATGAAATTATACCAGAATAACATCGTTGTAGATTGAGTCAACCTACTTGAGCGGTATCTTTACTAACCTCATCTAGCGGTGGCGGAGCAGAGGTGGCCCTGGGTGTTCGACCTGGGGTGCTCCGGTTGCAGGTCGACGCCGCCGCCGCCCCCGGACTCCGCCCAAGCTCGCGGCTGCCCCCGGGGCCTCGCTGCTGCAGCTACCACAGTGCGATGACTCCCGCGTGTACTCATTTCAACGCTGAGGTTCTTGCAGAGAATTGATACAGTCTTTGGCATAGAGGGGAAAATTGTTTTCGAAGAAGGGGCAATAGTGACGAATTAAAAATTATATCATGCTTCATTGCGTTTAATTACGCAAAACAAGGAGGCGAAATGGGAGTCTCATTTTTAATATATAAAATAAAATAAAAAAAATACACTTCACGCCTTTAATCCCAAAGAGGGGTAGGCAGAGGCACTTGCTAAAACAAGGACCCACGGTTCACCGAGCGTATTTAACCCAGCGTGACAGGGGGTGAGCCCATCGCCGTTATAGGGTTCACACACCGGGTGCGGGTTTCATCACGATGTTGTTTAATATATAGCTCAAAGTTGTACTGTTATGTTTTGACATAATGGGGGAATTTTCTTTGACGTTTTTCTGACAGATTTTCGGGTTGAGAACTGTCATTACTGTCATCAAACTTTGTTAGGAAAGTACGACAGTAGAAGAATTCCCCATTGAGGATATTTCGAAAATCCTAAGACCCCTATTAAAAACAGTTTGTTTAATTTTTAATTCTCATTACAAATATATGTTTATTACAATTTTCCGTCCCATATTTCGTTAAAAAAATAATAAAATCTAAAACAGCATCTCAGACGCAAAATATCGTCAAAGTATTTTTTTTGTAGGTAGGTTCTTAGTGGGGTAGACTTAGACTTATGAGTATTTCGGTTGTAATGGCCCTTTTGGCCTTTTAGAAAATCCCAAATTTCAAAATGAAAATTGTCAATGAAGCAGAGCGAAAAAAAATCGTTCGATCGGTCTACGTTCATATGCATTAATAAAAACCACACCCCAAAAAAAAATATATCGTCAATTATATAAGAATGCTTTGGATATTAAGCATGTTCAATGTAGCTAAGCTATAGAGTGGCGGTATGAGTTGAGCATGAAAAAAGATTATAAGTGAAAGAAACGTTTACTTTTGCGTTTGAACCGTGAAATCAAACATGACTTATTTTGATGAGAATCCAACATTGTTTCACTTCGGTATCGTTTTACTATCTATGATTTTGCTATTACGTGCATGTAGTTATATACTTACGTTTGCGCGAGTTCAAGCTAGTCTCAGATTTTGAGTTTTATAGCCCGTACTCTGAAACGAAAACCAATACCTACTCAAGTCTCGCTTGCTCATAGTTTATCTCTTTTAAATGTAAGTGTTTACTCAAGTAGGTACATGTACCTACTGTAAACTATGACAATATACGTAATATAATTTAATTTAGATTTTGTATAACAAACAACGGACTTTTGATACGAGACAGGAGCACACGTAAGGTTGTAAGTACAAAAGGTGACTTTATCTCCGTAGATTTATTAGCCGTAGAACCGATGACCGTTGGGAAAAACGAGTTTTCGAGTGGAGACCGCGTCTCGGCAAACGCAGTGTAGGACGCCCTCAGGCAAGGTGGACTGATGATATACGCAAGATGGCTGACAGAAGCTGGTTGCGAGAAGCCGAAAACAGATCACAATGGCGTGCGATTGGAGAGGCCTATGACCAGCAGTGGACATGGGCTGATGATGATGATGATGATGATGACTTTATCTCATTCAGGTTACCTGTTTCGTTGACATGAAACATACGTGGAAATGGGGAATTTCCTTTGACGTTTTTCTGACATATTTTTGGGCGGAGAACTGTCATTACTGTCAAACTTTGTTTGGAAAGTAATGACAACTCTCCGCCCGAAAATGTTACGGAGAAACGTCAAAGAAAACTCCCCATTAAATGGCAGTAATGACACACGTCAAGTTATTCAGACAATAAAGAACAAGTATAGTTCGTGCATTTCATGAAGGCGCGCGGGCCTTAGATGTGTGAGTCGTATATGGACACGCTAGTTGACAGTTCAAACGAACAAAACTGCCACACACACTTCTAAGGCCCGCGCGCATTCATGAAATGCACGAACTATACGTGACCTCCATGATAGCCGTGTGGTGACGGCGAATAAAATACATGTGTATACCCCAGGCCAACTTTTCCCGTCATGGGGGTCGTAAGAGACGACCGAGGGAACTCTCCAGAGAACGGGCAGCAGCGCTCTCTGTGAGTTAAACCACAACACCACTGCGATCGCCAACCCGCCTGCCAAGCGTGGCGATTACTGGCATTTCACCCCAAATGACGGATCTCATTGGGGGAGGCCCTCGTCCAGCAGTGAACGTTATGTGGCTGATGATGATGATGACATGACCTCCGGTTTCGAGTAGAGGTACTTTTCTCGCAATCTTCACCAATCCTAGCCACCACCCCTCACATCGCTCTTGTAAATCGTATTAATAATTTAAATTAAATTTGTGTTTATTTTGAATGTACAGTAATTAGGTACTTGAGCCTAAGCCAAGCCTGCGCTGGAATACTTACGGTACTTTTAATTATATCATAAAGATAATTAGTACGTTTGTTTGGACGCGCTAATCTCACGAACGAGTGTACCAAGTGGAATTTATTTCTATCAACGTAGTTATGTTCCGCTCATATGAAATGAAGATCATCAGGAAGATTTTGAAGCATAAATACTTACCGAAAGTTGTGTGAATATTATCTAAGACTATCACCGGTATAGAGTTTACACGTACCTACTCATCTTTGGGAAGAAATAATAAGTAACTATTTACTTATTTATTATATACTATAGATGTTTTCATATAGGTATTATACATAGATTATTTTCAATTTTATATTAATGTATTGTATTTTGTTTTAATTTTCTCATTTTATATTGATAGGCAATAAATTGTTTCTAATACAATAGTTTTAAGAGAAATTTTATGCAGAAATGTGAAATAAATAAATCATTATTATATTATAGGGAAGCCCTCGTCCAACAGTGGACGTCATAATATGGCTTAACATCAGGCAGGATGGTGGTCAAATGCTTGTTCATTGTATTAAAAAAAAATGTTTGTATGTAGAATACACGGTCATAATAGCAAAGAAACATTGTTTTTTTTTAATAATGTTCAAATACCTTATAATTAATACTTTAAGTGATCTGAGCCATAGATGAATTCCGATAAGGAAAAAAAAGTTTATAAAAAAAAGTCACCCTACGACTTTAACACGGCACTCTTCCTACGACAACTGAAGTGTTATGGTTACACAAGTGTTATGGTTCATCTATGTGCGAGGTATAACCCCGAAAAGATTATTTAGTTTTTTTTTTCCACATGCAAGACCACCACGAATATTTTACTGACGTCGAGTCAATACAAGTCAAGTCAAAATTATTTATTTCATCGTTATAAGTGCTATAATATACAGATATACAGTAGCATAACACAAAGCTTGATGAACGTCATTTATGACTTTAAAAACAAAAGTAATCGTCCCCGGTTCGATTTAATTTCTTTTACTGGCCAGAAGAACCGGGAAGAAACTGGCATCTTTCAAATCGCCATGGCTTACTGCTA
>SJJU01058497.1:0-12802 GCA_012932125.1 Conopomorpha cramerella
GAGGTAACCCCAAATAACAGAAGAACGCCAGTTTGTGGTTAATATTGTAAATAATCTCGACCTCGAAATCTCGAACACATTTTTCTAATATTCAAAGAATTTACATTGATCCGTTTTCCCATTAAGGACGTAGATGTTTTAACCAGGGGAAGAACTAATACACTACATTACACTGACATACCCACATTTAGACTGCCTCTACATAAATATATTACGTAGGTAAGTACTATACTATACTACTAGTAGGTAGGTACACGTAAATACACCACAGTATAGTATCATTCACATTCTTCCTGACCTATACACGTTTAATGGTAAACAACACTAAAATATTCGATGGCACACAGATATGCTCATTTATATTGATAGATAACTTGATTGTTATTTACATAATTATCACCTATTATCAGTCTTGGCTACTTTTCAGTAAGTACAGTCAATGCAAAGTACCACTTACCTGCATTACAAGTTAAGCCTTGAAGAAACTAAGTAAAAAGACATGCCCAAAAATGTACACTACTTAATCCTGAATTTTACGTTAGATATTACTAATTTTTGAACTGAGATCTTATTCATTAAATCCATGCACTATCAAAAAGAAAAACTAAAAAAGCATGCAACTTAGAAAACAGTAAAAGAAAACGCAGAACTAAGTATACTACTGTCCTGGGCACAGTTTTAAGAAAAAAAGTCTGGACAATTACCCACCGTCATAGTAGAAATATCATTATAAAAGCACCACGTACAAATGCGTGCATTTCTATTCTAAAAACACTACTACAACAAGTATTTTATAATACAGAATGTCACGTTTACCTTTTAATTTGTGGTTTGGTACATGACGCTCACAGGTCATGGTCGATGGGAAGACTAAACTGAGTAAGTTCACTGAAGTATTGACTGTACGACTTTTCCATCAAAACAAACCTGCAAACATGCACGAAATCGCTACTAACAACATATAACAAAATCCCATTATACGTCGTAATCTATTTAAAGGGGAAACTAGAAACTCGACAATATTGAACATGGGGCTATGATTGAAATAAAATTGATGTTCTCGTCAATAAAATAGCGAAGGGTTTGCTTCTTTTTGGCTTCAGCCAAACATTAAAGTAGATACTCGAAAACTTTTTGTAGTAGGTACCAATTTCAATTACAGCGTCGACAGCAAATTTGGAATCCTTCCCCCATTTTTTACATTTAGATGATTAATGTTGATAAACACGCAAAAGGCTGCCACACTTCAAGTCCTATTAACGTTAATGTTGTTAAATATTAAAATATGCTAATTCAGATTACAGATAGTTATCTTGATAAGATATGTACGGACGTAGGTATACCTAATCTAAACAAAGTTGAAGATCAAAGCATGCGAAAAACCGTATCACAGCGGGATGCTACTTCACATGTGTACGATAGCGGCCGATCGACTTTCCGTATAAAATTAACGAGTAATACAGTTGAACATTATGTCGACATTCATTTTCATGGCCAGGTGCTCTGCGGTAGCGTAGACAGTGGGTTCTCAAGGATATTTTTCGTGCAAAACCCGAACCAATTTTATAGATGACATAAATCCTTTTGTAGCTGAGGTCAGGTTTTTAAAACCCATGTGCTCCGCATATACCTACCTATGTTTGTAGATATTGGTGATTTAGATGATTTGAATAAGACACAGTTAAATAAAGTTTTTAGATTGAACACGACGTGTCACGTTCATTTGATTAACTTCAAAGGAAAACATGAAAGCCCGTTGCCTGGGCGAAGACAATGATGCCTTTTAACTTCAAAGGAACACCCGCCCTCGCAGTGAGCTACTCTTTGATGTCGTTGTCATCTTACGTTAAGGACAATTTATAAACGACAAAGAAATTTTCCGATCTATTGTTACACATTAACTTTATAGATGTAGCCTACAGATGTTTTAATTATAAAAAATGTTCGGTAATTGATCTCGATTTTGAAAAGCACATATGGTGTAAAAGAAACCAGGAAATGTGCGTGTGGTTTCGGAAGGAGCAAAAGGGGCCGCATTATCAAGAGTTCGCCAGTCACGGCCAGCCTGCATTCACTAACCATCTGAGTGTAGGCAGGAATGTGCTCCGGCGGCGCGGCGGCGCGGGCGAGCCCGGCGCGGCGGCTACAGACTCTTTCATCTCGTATATTATTTTTTGTCGGCATCCACAATCGCGGCCGTGACTTCGGATTTTTTGTGGCGTTCGTTCTCTCTCATTTACTGTTTGGCCGCTTCACTACTTTGTAGTACGATTTAAAGTTTCATTTTGAACTTAAAAAAAAAACGTTTTCTACGAATATGGTTCTCTCAAGTTTCCGTATTTAATATTAACGCTGTGTATGTTGGAACAGTATTATTAGGTCCTTTGATACATAATCATGAGAGCCGTTGAATTCATAAACAGCTCCATGATTACTTTTGAGAAATGCTTACACACGTACATCGTATGTGGTTAATAGTAGGTACGTACAGGACACGATCCTGCGAGTTGACTGACGTTTCGCGGTCGTTGTTTTTGCAATAGTCCTTCAGGTCCCACGGGCTCTGGACATAAGGGCGAGAATTAGTATGCAGCACGGCGCGGACATTGGAGATGCGAAGACAAATGACACGAGCACCGACAGATGTGCCGCGGCAGGTACGCGGGCGCTCCCGCCGCGCGGCCCCGCCAGCCTTCCGGGAAGCGTCAGAAAGCCGACTTTGTCGCTCAGCTCAGTTTCGCGGAGCCGACCCGATGCCTCACGTTTACCTTTTGCCGCTCCCTTGTTGTTAGTTTATCGTTGTATTCAACCGATGCCTTCTCCATTATGCGTTATTTCTTGAAATAAAAAAAACAGACCTTGAGAAGGTTTTGTAACTGAAGGCTGCTTGTACCTTTATTGCCGGACTATTATTTTTGATCCATATTTTGATGCTAATTCCTTATTCAAAAGCATAGTTAACGGTTATAAATACGAATTACAACATTATTCAAATTCGTGAAGTCAAGAGCAATAATTCAGTCGGTTCGTTTTATGTATGTAAAGGCCTAGGAAGAAACTAATATTTAATGAGAAGAAGGTATAACTTATGAATAGCGGCTAGCGTAGGTATATGTAGAGATATTGAACAAAACCGGAACTGACAGAAACCAGATTAGCGTAAATGGGAAATCGACATAAACTAACCAAAAATACAATGCATTTCTTTAAAATCGAAGAGCGTGGGCATAAGATTAGATCTGGCGACCCGCGGAGTTTACGTAGGTCGACGATTCATTTTATTTACCACCTATTGTTCATACAATGAAATTTTATCCGTATTAAAATTTTCTATAGACCTTTGAGGCATAACCGTGATGCATTATAGTGATGCAGTTTTATCTTACTGCCAAATCCCATGCGGGCTTTGCGGTACCAGTTTATCAGAAAATTACTGTTGGTAGTGCCAAAGAAGATTATCTCTGTAATTCTCTATTCAATTAGTTTTAATACGTCACGTCTTGGCAACGATTAGGAGACACAAATACCAATTTTTTTTCTTTTGTTTCAGTTGGCAATGAGGGTGAGCGAACGGATACGGAAGAGCTCATTGGGCGCGCTTCCTCACAGTGTTCAGCGCCACCAGACCTGCTACCAAGCGAGGCCCGAGCTCTGCTGCAGCCGGCCACTCCCCCGCCACGACGACTGGAGAAGGCTAAAGCACCACCTTCGCCGCCACTTCATCACGAGCAAGAGGAAAAGCAGACACGACTACGGTTTGAGGTTAGTTTTGAACGCAATAGATGATTAGATTATTACACGACTAACAACGGCAAACGTTGTTTTGCCAATATACATTATTAACAGTACCCTCCCTACTATATATGACATGTATGAATTATAAATATCTTCTAAAATCGCTATCTAATAAAGAAAACCGATCTCCGTTGCGTAGTTTCAAAGATCTAAACATACATAGGGATAGACAGCGGGAGACGACTTTGTTTTATACTACTTATTGATGATAGTCCCTCAATGGGATCCATGTGTTGCTATTGAGATTGTGACAGTATCAAATCCGCCCGCCTAATTATAAAAATAATACAATCGAATAGTAATAATCTTCACGACAAATAATAAATCGCTGCGCTAATACAGAAAGTAGCTATCGTAATTCACGCTTACACATCAAAGTACGAATCCATATAGATTACAAAAACAGCCGTTTTCATTTCACAATCATGATGCCAATATCTTAAAACATAGTCGAGTTTTCTGAGAGATGGAGTCCATTCAAAATTCTTAAATCTTAGACAACGATTAATGATGCAACACGCGGGTTAAGCAACGGAACTTGACCTTATACCGCTACATATGTTAGTGAAGCCAGCAATTCATAGATTGTTATGATACTTGTTGTATTAAGGCACACAACTGACAAAAACTATTAAAGTTTTATAGGAATATTTTTTCTATTTACGTATTATCAGATTCTCGACGTTGGCAAAAAGGTCATTTGTATTGAACCTTACGTTACTTTAAAACAACGTTGTAACTTAAACGTAGCGCGAATAGATAGGCATGAGTAATTAGAAAATACATTTGTATATTTTTCGAGCACGAAATCAACAGCGCTTTAAAATTACAAGACAAGCTTTGAAATTGATAATCTCAAGCGAGTGAGATAGAAAGCGTTGATTACATCCATTACGGCAACCATGGCAAATCGTGACTGGATAGTTAATGCTGGCAGATGTGAGTCTATCGAGATAATAGGCGAGACCGACCGAGTCTCGACGTGGGACGGCCTTACATTCTAAATACGTTAAACTAAATAACGAGTCTACCTACTTACATACTTCAACCTATGCAATCAAACGTATTTTTTTCTACAAATTTTAAGGAAGTAAACAATACTCTGTGCTATTATCAATTTAGGTACTTATTTCAAGTTACTCTAATGGAATCCCCGTGTAACGTACGTAACTTTAACGATGATGACAATTCACTATCTACTATCGAATATCAGTAGATAACATGGTTGTTTTGAATTAGCTTGTTATTTGGCGGCGGCGTCGTTAGGGAATGTTTTTCCTGGCGGCGCGGCGGCGTGCTGTATTAAATTGATAATGAGATGAATCACGTTTTTATGCGGAGCGGTGTCTTTGGTTTGTATCGCGCGGATCGTAAAGATGCGCGGCTAATATCCTTTTATAGCGCGCGAGATAAGGGCATCGGTCGGAGGCGGGTGGCGCGCCGCGGCGCCGCCCGGACGCGCTATCTCGACCCATTCATGCTCGGACCTTGCCTTACAATATCAGCACATATTTCAGCGCTCCGCCGCAACCATTGCATGCACTATATTATGTCTGCCCCATTTACATTACTGCTCTCATTCGAGGCCTGGCTACTATTAATTCCACTCTATTAATTTCCATCCGTATTCCTTTACAGGAGCTGACGTGCGATGTAGAGCTGCAACATCCTGAACCGTCGAAACAACAACCATTGCAGTTCTCGTTCACCTTATATGATTTGGACGGCCACGGGCGAATGACTAAAGACGTAAGTTTCTTATTATTTATGTTATGAAACATATCCTTTCAATTATACTGTCCATTACAACATCCTATCGGTGTAAGAGGTCACCACGCAATACGATCTTCGTTTCCTGTAGTGGCCATAAAATTCTTATCGGTCCGCTTCATTACAGCCGGGACGAGATAAAAATAATACGTTGTATAGTGTACACTTCCGCCCCAAAGCCGTGATACACGTGGTAACAGATATTGAATGAGTGTTTACCTTCCTCCGCAGGATATCGCCGGCATTGTGTCGACGATATACGAGTCAATTGGAAAGTCGGTGACAGTGCCCCATTACGGTTCGAAGACTATTCAAGTACGTTTGACCGTCGCGCCGGATGACGGCAGCGGGCGGACGGAGCGAGACCGGCGGGAGATGAGGCGACGCCGGCGGCGGGAGAAGCCCCCGCCGATGCCCACTGTGGTGCAAGAGAGCGGAGAGCACAGGTCCCACAGCGAGGAAGAGCAAAGAGAGAGGCTGTCTGCTGACGATGACGTGTCATCCAAGTCGTCGTGCTCGGAGCCGCGCGAGCGCGTGCCCGCGCCGCCGCCACCGCGCCACCACCGCCACACGCGCAAGGACCACCGCGACCGGCGGCACGCCAAGAAACGATCCGGCAGCTTGCAAAGAAAGGAGCTACTCGAAATCATTCAGGCCAACATGGAAAAAAATCACCTGAGCTTTCAAACTTCAAGGTTTGTACATTTATATTCTTATTTTATGCAAGTATATCTGATGAAGAGATGATTTGAGTTTTCTGATAACAATCGTTTTAAATTAATTTGCGAAGAATCTTTACATTACACGATATAATATTAATTGAATAAATATTATTCGCAGAAAGCCATCAGAGCCGGTCGTGAATGAGGACGAGGTGACACCGAAATACCACAAGTTCCGGCACAGATCGCACACAATCAGCGAGAAGCCGATTCCGAGTCCGTATCACAAGTCGAAGAAGGAGAAATTGGAGACTTCTGGTAATGGGTATTTGGACTTGGCGAGTGGCGCGGGGGACTCCAACTTGTGTCGGTACGATCGGTACTTGCATGCGGTGATCTGTTCGTCAGCGCGGCATGCCCACACCGGCTACCACCAGAAGCAGTCGCCGAGGCCGCGCCCAACAGCCGCCGTACGTTCCCCCAATGACAAACAAACGCCCACGCACCCACGAGTACTGCAGATCATATTTTTATAGAACCCACTGTCTTATCTTAGATAATAGACTCTTAGTGACAATCAACGATCTGTTAGTACAATAATGCGGCATGACAATTTAGTTACCAAGATTTGTATTCATTTTAAAAGGATGACACAAAACAAATTAATGTTTTTCAAAATCAAAAGCTTTGCTTATAACTATGTAATTTAGGTAAAATCATAGACGATTTTTCGTGTAAGTATATTATTTTGCTACGACCAATTAATGTGCCTTGCTTGGTGACACTCGTTTCTGAATGTTGCATTCGTTATTATACAATTGAATGAATGTGTCGTTTAGTAGTTAATGTTACAAATTATTGACTTATTATTAATTTAATGATATTGTAATTGTTCAATGCTCAGTAGGATAGTTTGCGTATAACTCATTTTCGAGTTTACATAGACTGATTATTAGGTTTTTAAGCGTTAGGAATTGATGAGACTAAGCATTCGTTATTGTTAAATTCGTGCACTTAGATAATACTTGAGACTTTAAAATACAATTTCAAGTACTGCAGCATACCTACTTTATTTTGCTGAACTAATAGGTAACTTTTCGATTACTCATTTGTAACAAAAATAAATATAGCAATTTTGTAATTGACTACGATGAATCTCGTTTATATTTTTCTTTATATAATGCCAGAATCAGTATTCGTCTATCGTAAGAATAACTTAATCTCTAAAGAACATTATCTACCTCTTATTTACTGACTTGTATTAGTTTTAGCCTTTAGGTAACGTTTTAATTATTATTAATGTTTAAGTCTAAGTATTTTACTATTTTTATTACTTATTTCTTTTTTATTTGTGATAAATAAGTATTTGTTTAAGTTTCAAAGATGTCATTTACTAATAAGTTGACTATGTACAGTGTAAAAAGTGCTAGATCTTGTCAAGAATATTTATTGTCAAATATAAAGTTGGAAGAGAATCATCTGTTTTTTTTTTATTTACTCACTGTCTCCCGATATTTCTTCCTCGGAATGTTAAATACACGGTTATAATTATAAAGGTGGCTGCAGTCAGTATAATAGTAGATTCCAGAGGTAAACCGCATTTGGTGACAGAATGGGCATCTGGTGTTATGGTCATCTGAAACAAAATAAATATTTCAAAGTTTCGAAATTAAAAACGGGGTCACAAAATAATTTTGTGTACACATCTAAATGTATCGCAATCTAGCAGAGCTAAGTGAGTAAAAGTAACTGTTTTTATAGACAATAATAAAATAGCGAAAAAGAAAGTCATAAAGGCGAACTGAATACATATTGTGTCAGTCCAACATATCCCGTCATGGGGGTCGTAAGAGGCGACCGAGGGAACTCTCCAGAGGACTGGCAGCAGCGCTCTCTAAACCACAACACCATTGGGACCGCCAACCCGCCTGCCACGCGTGCTAAATATTTACATGTCCCCCCATTGGGATAGAAGTTTTATACTGCGTGTAAAAGGAGGAGGAGGACGACCCCGAACAATGGTGTTAGAAGTGTTGTTCGTCTCGTCAATGTGAACAACCTTTACTATGGCGACAATGCGAGGAAATGAAAAAAGTTTTTCAAAAAGTTAAAAGTTGTTCATATTGACGAGCCCAAAAAAGTTTCTAAGACCATTGACCGGGGTCCTTTTACACTCTGTAAATGACCCGAAATATTTGACCAAAACTCACGTCCTCAAATCGGGCGATAATCGTGTTTTATTACAACGCATAGTTTTTGACACGTTGCGAGCATGTGATGGTCGTGTCGCAGAAGTACTGATGATACTGATACTAATTAGATAGATTAGTGAAAAAATTATGGAAGAACAAGAAATTGGAATACTTTGTTATAGGAACAGCATCCAATGAACGAGAAGCGTGCCTACGTGGTTTACGAAGGAAGCAAACAACAACAATAAAGTTAATGCTATCGTAACAAAAAATGGTAAAATAGGTACAACTACGTATTACCCAGTCACCGAGCAGTCACATTCAGGAACGATGTATAATAATGTACAGGTACGAATGAATAAGTAACGACGACAAACGGGGCGGTGGGCGGTCATCGTAAGAGTCTTTGATATTAGCCGACAAACGAGCCGCGCACGCACCTGCGCTCCGTGGACGGGACCGATGCAACAACAGCCGCTTTGCTCACACACAACGGACTTATATACCAAGCCGTCATAAATAAAAGTAAAGTTTTTTTCCGCGACCGTGTGATAACTCTCATAACAGATAACGTTTTCCACAGAACTTTAGTCACACATGACAATTAATTACCTATACGGCGGCGTAATAAAATTACATTAGAAACGTTGCGACCCCAGGGATAGGTATCTGACCGTAGGTCATGGTCAGCGGCTTGGCACCAAAGGTTTTTTTTATTCCGTCGATAATAACGTGTTAATAGAGCAATCTGTCGGTATCTTTGATGTAGTTATTTCAAAGATAACGCCTCGAGACGCCGACGACGAGGCGGCTAGCCGTCTGTCGGCCTCCTTTGATGGCCCACGATCCGGTAGCAGGAGACTTTAGATTTCCGTTGCAATTTTTCTATTTCATTTACCACGTAAAGGATACTACAGGGTTTGTAGGATATGCCCGTTTTAACGACCTCTTCGAAAAAAGCACAATCAGCTGATCGAGTTTGTAGGTGGCAATCGATTTTTTTCTCCTGAGCCACAACACGCATCTTTGCAACAATGTTCGCTAGTTACCTATGCGTCTTTTTTATGTTTACGTCTTTCCGGGTAACATTAAACTATAGGCAAACAATTTAACAGAGAGAAAAAGTGTAGTCACTAGTATTAAGTAATCGTGACCAATGCGAATGCCAATAATCGCCACGCTTGGCAGGCGGGTTGGCGATCGCAGTGGTGTAGTGGTTTAACTCACAGACAGCGCTGCTTCCCTCCCTCTGGAGAGTTCCCTCGGTCGCCTCTTACGATACCCACGACGGGAAAAGTTGGGCTGGGGTGGTGACACGTGTATTCTATTGGCCGTATATTTTTTGACAGATATCAGATTTCTATGATCCATATTCATGAAGCACTAACTTTGCATATGGGTCTCTCTGTAATATGGTTTACTGTCACTACCCAACCCTAACTTCACTATCACACCATCATCATCATCAGCCCATATTCGACCACTGCTGGACATAGGCCTCTCCAATTGCACGTCATTGTCATTTGTTATAGGCTTCTTCTTACTTCTATGATATCCCTGATATCTGATATCTATGATATCCCTTTTGTTGATTTACACACTCGTACATAACATTACTGGACTACTTATAGGTACCAAAATATTATATATTAGTTACCAATTCATTAATCTAACTCTTACCAACATATATTTAGGGTCCAATCTATTTCTCCATGAAAACGAAGGTACAGAGTGTTCTTCAAACTTGATGGTTTCTCCTTCGAAGTTGTGCGAATGTTGAATAAGACAACCGTGATGCGTGTGCCCACCGAATACAACTCTCGGTTTTATACTACTTATTAAATAATCTGTGGCTTCTTTTGATAAAGAGTCGATTTTCAGTCTGAATGCCTTGTTCTTTTCGGGTAGTGGTGGCGCATCTGGCTCAGTGCAAACGGCGTCAGAAACTCTGTACAGGGGAAAATGCTGAAATATAAAACATCTATACTAGACATACCTATCTAATTCTGCACATACATATTCTGCTAGTTGGCTTGATACTGAGTGCCTACGAAAGTGTTAAAACTACACTATTTAGGTACATAAAATTATAAAATAAATAAATTGGCAAAGTATATAAAAATACATACCATACCATAAAAATTGCGCTAAATTTGTTGCTAAACGCAAAACTTGAGAAGCTTATGTCTGGAGAAATTTCTTGTAAAATAAAAATAAGTTATAAATTTTAAGGGAAATTATATACATACACTGCTTGTCTTTTTAATCCTAAAGCCAAGTAGGCAGCGACACTTGCTAAGCCCATGGTTCACCAAGCGTATTTAACCTAACGTGGGCTTGAGCCCATCGCCGTTAAAGGGTTCACACACTTCGTGGTGTGCGGATTTCACCATGATGTGTACTTGTCCTTACGGTGAAGGCACCGTACAAGTGTTGCTGTGGCGTACATAGTCTCTGAAAAAGTCCCATTGGTACTGGTCCAGTAGGCGGATTCAAACCTGCAATTTCTCAATTCGATAAAATTGTAGAATGTCTCAAAAGACTCACCCGCAAATAAATTAATTCAATACAGTACCAACAGGTTCATGTAGGCACACTTCACATGGAGACATACTTCTGTATACATATTCTAAATTAGTTCTAGTAGTTAACTCTTTACCGGACAGTAAATGTAAGCATCATAACAATAAAAAAACTCTATTGTGTCCATTTTACTGTCCCGCAATGTGTTAATCTAAGACTAAATAGAAAATTAGGATGCAACACTATCATCATACCTGCATCAGTATGGGTCTACTATATTTCAAAATATTTGGTCTTTTTCCTTGCTTACAATACTCAACATCTTCTGAGCATTTTAACACATCTGAAAAAAAAATTATACTAATTATATACCTACTACTAGTCATCTATCCTATTTCAATGTAATTATAAAAACACAAAAGTTTGGTCAATGTTTGTTAATCATTTTTTAATAGCTTATACACAGGATTCACAAATAGGGTATATTTCATCACAATATCCCATGGGAATGGAATAAACTGCAGGTAATACAGCAGGGGTACATCTAGTATTTTTATAAACCAATTGACTTACCAGATATATTTTTAATTGCTGCACGGGCTTCTGTACACAAATTACATGTATCACCATGCAAGGCCATTGAATTTACTAAAATAAAGTGATTATCTTTCAGCACCACATGTTGTACAGAAGGTGAGTTCAATTTCTTTTCAAATCTTTGTGCAAATCCTCTTCTAATACTAAAAATGTTATGAAAATAAAGTGAATTTTTATTTACAAAGAATATATAACTAACAAGTTCATCCTCAGCAAAATTAAATTATTTCATACTTACTTATTATGGAAGCCTATGTCATGGTTACCTACTGCTATATACATAAATGTGTCTGTAGGTACATAAAAAAGTCTATAAAATCTCTCTACATAGTCTTTAAATTGCCTCTCATTTGTCCATTCTCCTTCATCAAATACATCACCTGGAAAAACAATATTTTGTAGAATATGTTAGTTTTTCATAAGTTACATGAAATATCGCCTAATCTTCAGGCAACAGTAATCATCAATTTGCTTGAGTCCATCATCAGCATAGTGATAAGTCGACAGTGTAGTATTATGCACATACTACAAGTCTAATTATTTCAAGTAAAATACTTAAAACTCGCATGAATAACTTAGTGAAGTGGAGAGAACTTCGGCAAGTTCTGACATCCTTGTCACTACCCTCCTACCTGTGAGGGCTCAAATGACAAGTACTACTAAGCCCTAAAGTTACTTACCTAATATGAATACTACATCAGGCTTATGAACACTTATGATTGCCTGGTAACCCTGGTGCATTTGCCACTCCCGTCTCCATTTGTCTAACCAGTGACCACGCCAAGGACCCAGCATATGAATGTCAGCTATGATGAATGCCTTTAGTGGCCTCTCTATTTCATTTACCTCTAATTTCGGCCATTCACACTGAAAATATTTACCACAAATAAACCTATTGTTTTTTTTTAAATATAGTAGGTATTAGAAATGGTAATAAAAATATTGTAATTATTTCAGAACGGGAAAAACTACTTTACTTAATACTATGTTGTTTTACATGAATTTTTATTATTTACCTGTGCCACTGTTATGTAGTATATCGCATATTCACAATAAAAGTAAGTAAAAAAGACTCCAAAAACTAGTACAATAAATCTCTTGGTTACCCGACGCATGGTTCTCTTTTTATCAAACGACACATATCTAGGTAATACTCTATCCGATACACACAACACCCGATACTTTTATCACAGATTGTTTATCAAGAAGAAAAAGAAAACAAACTTTATTTCGTTCACTTTCGCTCCGATTTGGAATTCAATT
>SJJU01058514.1:0-11824 GCA_012932125.1 Conopomorpha cramerella
ATTTCCAGTTGACATTTTTAAGCGCATAAATTAAGAAACTTTCCCGACGCCCCGCCGCCGTTGCCCCGTATATTCGGCTTAACCCTTTAACACCCACCTTGGGTAATTCCCACCCCGGCCCGACCCTTTCAGCAATAGAATAAATTACCGAGCGTTTTATGTCGCAAATACCAAGGCCCGTAATACACGTATTATTCTGAATTCTGCTATCGATGCGAGAGGTAACATTTTGCAATTAGGGCTAAGCTTTTTAAGATAAGCCACCTTAATCTTAGCTTCGGAGACAGTTAACTCTTTACGAGAGGTTTCGGAATATTGAATGGCGCCGGGACAAACGAATAATGGGGCGCATTATCTCTGAGTACGCTGTTGGAGCGTAATCGGGAGTTGAATATTCATTCGGTGAGTGAGTGCGAACGACGCAGACGGTCGCCGGTCAAATGCTGCGCTACTTGCGAGAACACAATACATTATTAAAGTGTATTCAATGTACAGGTTCAGTACAGGCAGTCCTTTCCGAACACTAGATTATGTTGAACTATATAGAAACCAGTGGCGTGCACACCCTATAGGCTAAAAGACACTGCCTACCTTAGTATTATGGTTACCCGACCTAATAATACAGTTATTACTAGATTTTTTTGTTGTACTCACGACATAGGCTAACGAAGGTCCTGTGTTTTGTGGGTGATTAGATAGGTCAAGACAAGTTACCTCTAATATACAAAGGTGTCAATCCTTGGGGATTACTGCCTACCTTGTCGTAAAAGCCAGTGCACGCCACTAATAGAAACGCATCTCTAGTCTGTACAAAACGTCGTGGTAAGTACTGATGTAACTTCTTGATCTTTCTTGAGTTTATTATAGTAGTAGGGAGTGCAAGAGGCCCTTGCACAGCAGCACCATAATAGTCTAAGAAAAATAAAAGTTGTAGACCCGACAGAAGTTGTGTCCTGTCTTTACTATTAATCTGCTATTATTGATAAGCATAACAAACAAAGAATTATCAAAGTCTGTCCAGCCGTTCCGGAGCTATGCGCTTTCAACACCACATTTCATTTCTATATTATAGATAGTAATTTATTATATTATTCAGTTTTTTCAGAATTAGTTCTTTCTTAAGGACATATGTATACATACATACATATTGAGGGAGTATGACAAATTGTTTTAATCAACAAGTTAACAAGCAATTACTTCGGCAATTTTTTTTTTCTAAGAGAAATACATATTACATTGATTTACTTCATTACCATCATTTTGAGTTCGAATTGACTAATCAAATAGCAATCAATCCGTCCAATTAAACTCTTACTTCTTATAAAGAAATTCATTCGTTGTGCAACATTCATAGTATAAACTCATGACTAGTATAAAGTAAAGTAAAAAACAAAGTCGCCTCCCGCGCTGTCTGTCCCAATGTATGCTTAGATCATTAAAACTACGAAACGGATTGTGATGCAGTTTTTCTTTAGTGGGTAGAGTTATTTTCGTGGAAGGTCTACATGTACAACACATGCATCTAATAGGAGAGAAATTCTGTTAATGATGTAAGTATATTGGCAAAACAGCGTTTGTTGGGTCACCTAGTAAATAATACGATAATATATAAAATCTCTTCATGATATACCAAAAGAAACTGTCCCACACCAAATGATTATGGCTACAGCAGTTAAAAACACATTTTACGTACAATTTTTTTTCAATATATTATGAGCTGCTGAATGTACCAAGAGTCGAGTCCATGCATTAACTTTAAAAAAAAGAGTACGACGTAAAATAGCGCTTTTAAACTACAATAAAAGAACTTTAAATGTAGGAATTTTAATAGCCATCCTAACCGAGCCGTACTCTAGACAATATCCGCGACCCTCCCACTTCCCTGTACGAAGAAAAATGCTTTGGAAAGAGTAAAAAGAAAATGCAGGAGCAGTGTTGTGTTGTACAGGTATAAATCAGAGTTTTTTTTTTTGTGGGTTTTATTAGATTCTGTGTAACTATTATCTAGTCATATTTTAACATGACACGTTTGCCTTTCTCCACCGATCGTTGTAGCGCGCCTTTGGAGAGCCCTATGTTCAGCAGTGGAAATCAGTAGGCTGACATGATACGGCGCGGCAAGTTCAGGTAGCCCGTTTATTCATTAGAACATGACGTTATTGATTAACACTTGTTTGTATGCCCTTTTCATTCTCTAGGAAAAGTCATCATCATCATCACCTCATATTCGTCCACTGCTGGACACAGAGCTATCCAATTTCACGCCACTGTGATTTGCTTTCGGCTTCTCGCATCCACCTTCTGATAGCCATCTTGCGTATATCATCAGACCACCTTGCCAGAGGGTGGCCTGCACTCCGTTTGCCGATACGGTCACCACTCGAGAACTCGTTTACTCCAACGGTCATCGGTTCTACGGATAATATAGCCGGTCCACTGGCACTTCAGGTTGCTCCGATGAGCTATGTAGATGAGTTTTGTTCCCTGTCTAGAGAAAGTGGGAGTGAGTAACTTGTATCACAAATAGGATATACTTCCAAGGTGCCTCTGCCTACCCCGTTGTGGGATTTAACGGCGTCTAGTGTGTAGTGTGTGCTCCACGTTTAGATCCAATACACCAATGTGTAGGTCGGTCTTGGACATACATTGAACACTGTCGTTCATACAATAGATATTAAGGCCACTGTTTGCTGCTGCCATAATGTATTCCTTCTCTTTTTTGGTTCTGGTTTTGAACGTATGGATTCTGAGCGGATTTTTTAGATTATGAAAAGATGTATGAATGTACATGAAGTGAAAGGGGTATCTCAGAGCCGTGACAAAAGGAGATCTCTGGTCTCTGCCTACCCCTCTGGGAGACAGGCGTAAAGTGTAAGTATGTATATTTGTGGACTACGATATGTACCCATTCATACCACGCTATAGTGATTTACATTTTCAGCTCGGAAATGTGTGTACTTGTAGAAATATTCACACAGACCTTTAATGCAGTATTACTAAAGATGCGTTCTTGAAAAAAAACCACATAGAAGATAGCTATGTAAATTACATACAATTTTACTCTTTCACATAACATGGTAAGTTCTTCCCTCTACAATTTCCTTCAAACATACAACACTCGTAAACAAAGAACAGTAGTAAATTGTTTTTATTTTTATCCTCTGCTCAAAGCCCGGCAAAGAAAGGGTCTCGCCAGACGATTTGCGTTCGTTAAAAATGCGGAACTCTTTGTGTTTGTGTGCACTGTGTGTAATCGCTGCGGACTTTGTGTTGTGTGACTACAATGTCTTGATACTTGGGGACTACTGCACAGTGGTGCACAGTACTGACGTCTGTAAACAAAATAAATAAGGTTTATAACTGTAAAAAAAAGAACCGACTTCTACAAGGCGTCCCTATTATTCTTCTCTACTCTGTATGTTCCTCTCGGTTTATCTGGCCTGCCAACTCGGGTCTGGATCATCAAACTCTGATTTCCTTGTCGTGTGACCATGTTTGAAATATCTTCTATCCAACAAACAAAGAATAATCAAAATCAGTTCATAAACTACGAAGTCGAAATGCAAAAACTCCTTTAATCTAAAAATCAATAATCGATCAAATCTTTATCTAGATGATGGTAACAGTGTAAGCAACACACAGGTAGTGGTTATTAATTTATAATTTGCATAAAAAAATGCGTATGTAAAAATAATTGGGCTCTTAAATATCCGGACTTTTATAAGCTTCCACGATCTCCGTGTAGTTAACTCAGGTGCTCCTACCACCACATGAGTTTATACATAATTTGAGCGTATACTAATAGAAAGACAAAACCTCTTCGCTGGCATTCGTCTGTGCGTAGAGATATTTTATAAAAAAAGAATAATAATCTGTGTTATTGAGGCATTTGCTTAAGCAAGTGCCTCTGCCTACCCCGCTTTGGGATTTAAAAGGCGTGAAGTGTATTTTTTTTTATTTTATTGATGTAATAGACCAATAAGCCCGTCAAATGAGTATTGCTTCAAAGCTATTTTATAAAGTATCAAGATGCATCCATCCAGCGCAATCGCCAGCGTCCCAAGACGTGCCAGTCCGCTACATTGCGTCCGCAGGAAACTGTTTTTTCTTCCCGCGACTTTGAAAAATCGCGCCGCACTCGGAGAGGGTTGAGTCAGAAACATTTTAATGCCATTTGCAAGATTACGACCTGCATTTTTCCCCGTTCACCACTACAGTGTTAATCCGCGAAGACGATACTGGATTAGGGGATAAAAGTATCTTTTTACAAATGCCAATGGGGAGGTTTTTTTTTATCGGCTAACTGGGTCTTACGGACCCCCCTCGGTGATTAGTGAAAGGGTTGGTAAGAGCACTTTCCGGTGATTATCGTGTATTTTCTTCTTCTAGGTCTTTGAAGGATTCCTTTCGTTTTTACTTTTCTATTTTAGGGCCCCTCTGTGCTATTGTTCAGTGGAGGCTAGACGCTATTCAGTGAACTGAGCACACAAATTATATCCGTGATTAGCTTTTAAGGTCCATTTTACGTCACGTAATTAGCTACTTTATTGATACCAAAAGGTTCTTTACAACAAAGAGCACACAGTCATAAATACATTTGAGTATGTCGAGAGTCAATATTCATTCCCTGATGTTCTTTTGGAATGTGTTTTAAGCATAGAAAGAACAAATCTTAAATATAAAAAGTTGCACATGGTGAAAGAGACAATTCTCTTAGCCAGTACACTTCAGTTATTTTACATTTCGTTACGCAAATATGTGCTCTATTACGTATTTCTGGGGACCCTAGAGCTGGCTTATACCTAAGTCAAAGGATAAGCACAGCCATACAGCGGGGAAATGCCACTAGCATCCTGTGTACTCTGCTACAGGACTCGGGTACGGATTACTTGGAGATTTTTAATGTTTAAGCACCTAATTACCTACTTTTATATTTTATGTGTTATCTCGCGTCAACGCGAAAGCTGGAAAAAAGAAAAAAAGAGGCTTGCGGACTTTTATTCGTACCAATTATATATAGCATTTAGCATATTTTAAACATATCAACGAAGCCTGTGGCGGATAGCATTCTCTTTCAATGTTTATCTTAAGTTTTATCACCAGTAAAATATTACGTAGTTAATATTGATGCGCGATGTCTTATTCTATAAGTCCAACGCATCATAGAGTTAATAATTATATGTCTGAACAATATGCGCAGCTCTTTGTCAAGCCGGCCTGCCATTTTGTATTTTCAATCAGCTTAGCACTAATGAATTGCGTCTATTGATTTTGCTTAACCCCTTTTTGTTTACTTAATTAACCTTTCCGTGTAAAAGTGAAGGCGAGGGGCGTGCGAGTGGCAACTTGAGACGTTTTGAGCCTTTCGTGACACTTCGCTTATGAAACGGTCCCTTTTCTTTAACCTGTAGACGCGGGATGCCTTTGACATAATTTGCGGCTTATTGAAAATATTTAGTCCAAATTTAAATTAAGACATTTTTTATTTTTATTAATATGTATGAAGAGTTGGGGGGAGACCTTTGCCCAGCAATGGGAAACAAGTCAACCTACAAAAAAAGAAATGTAGGTAACTTAACCTAAGTACGACACGTCCCTACAAAATCTTACCGTTTAATTTAAAAATATCTTGTTAAGTTAATGTGTTGTACCATTTTTTTAATGAAATAGTCGGAATTGTGCAATATTCTTTATATTATTGTTATTTACCAGCCGCCAATGATTATAGTCGCATGCAAAATGTACTACAGAAAGACCAAGATATAATCACACGCATTATGCTTAGGGCTCACACAAAAACAAGAAATTAAGTATAAAGAACACTTTCAGGTAAACAAGCTTAATAAATACCTGTAATTTTAACCCAGAAGACGAACACAACATCCGAATACTATAATAAGATGACAGAACCTTCAGGACTTCGTCTAGGTCACATGTACGATATCTAGTTGGGACAATGTCGATCGCTTATATTCAATATTCGACAATAACTTCTATATTCATCCCGTCGTCGTTCCATTTATTAATTCTCTAAGTTACTTACTTTATAAGACATTTGTTTAGAAATCAGGTGATATTTTGAAGAAAAATTCAATTAATCTTTTAAAAATGTTTTTGAAAAATGTATTTTCGTGACAACCAACATATTAAAAATAAAGCGCCAAGACATATTAAAAATAAAAATGGCAAATACTAATTTGCGCAAGGCGTACTGCTGCTTAGCCTTAAATCTAAGGCGCTGCACTGGTCCAGAATTTAACTCTCTGGAAGTTCCTATAGAAAAAACGGATCACACAGTTATAAACCGCTAAAGGAATTTGAGCGCAATCATCTCCTCAATCGAGTTTCCATCGATATATTAATTTGGAAATTTATCAGAAGCTCCTACGTTTGTTTTATGTGTAGCATTTGTTTTTTTTACTATTTGTTTTTTTTTCGCGTCAAGAAAGACACGAAATTAAACTAATAAGCGTTGTGATTGGCTGTTATATCATACTTAGTGCGATTTAGCTTGTTTCTACAAGTCAAGTCTTGTCATAGGTGATATAAAAAACTCTAGATAATACAAACAGTTATGAAAAGATAACACACAACTAAACACCATTCAACATTCTGCACCGAGATGTATGAAATTCAACGTATGTGTCATATACGCACATACTCGCACATCATCATTACTCTTAACCGTTTAACTGCACAATAAAATCTTGAATCACGCCATACCGAGGTGGGTGGGACATTTAAAATTTACAAATGCGTGATTATGCGCCCGCATTGTCGCAAAAGGGTTAACACCCCCGCGGTCCCCCCTTTGAACCCTCACCCACTCTGGGCTCTAATGCAATATTTAATTTTCTCTAAGACTCCCTCATTAATATGGCGCTCGACTTTAAGTGGCGCATACACAGCGGCGGCGGCCAAGTGAACGGTAAGACTCTACTGGGGTTAGATGCATGAAATTCGACTGCGGCGTTTATACGTACATATGTTACATCATTAAGAGGGCAAAGAGGTATCACAGGTAACGTTAATAACCTCACAAAGGCATGTTATCTCGTTAGGAGTTAGGTATTATTCACATACATTATTGTGTGCGGGTTTACTCCTATATTGATATGAATTTCTTACATAATAAGACCATTTTATTAAACAGAATGGTCCGTCTAAACAATCTGCGTTTGCTAACCTATAAAACATCTAGTAAGTACAATTCAATAGGTACTCATAGTAACTCGTCAAAAGTACACTCCGGCCTAATTCTAAACCGAAAAAAGATTATTTCTAAGTAAATGCCTACAGTATTCAACTGAAGCTTAATTTTTAAATCTGCAATGTAATAGTTGGTGAGCCAACGCCTTTTAATTAAGATTAGTGAAACTAAAACTATTTTCTCTCCCATCGCCGTACGTCTTGAGCGATATTTATCAAGGCGCCCGTCGTCAGCCGGTGATTTATCATGATTCCGCGAAGGGTTGCCGTACGAGAGACGGGGGCAGCTGGCAACACTGATGTATCGGCTTTGCTCCCGCGGTATGGCATAAGGGTGACGTCACGAGTCAGATGCTAAACGCCCGAAGCCTTCATGATTCAGGCCTGCATTTCGAACAATAAGGTCATATTCGGTTTGATACGACAGATTGATGTAGTAAATGGAAACTTGAAAAAAGAACATTTACCTTTTATACATCTCAACTATGTAACTACATTATTACATTAGTAAACATTTTTATTCGAAAAAAGTTATAATATGATAATAATATGATTTATTTTGCAGAAAATTATTACAAAGCCAAAAAAGTTTACAATGTTACAAAGTTTATACTTAGTAGTACATTACATATTTGCTAGTTTACATTCGGCCCCACACTAGATATAGTAACCTGTACCGTGGAGTCCGAGCACATGTTTACTTGTATCTATGATGCGTGCATTTTAACTTTATTTTATTTTATTTGTCCAACTTACTACTATCATTACAGAGTTTACTCTAATGCGATAGTGAAGTTTAATAGTACAAGTGCCGCCAATAACAATCATACAATATAGGTACATACAAAACGAGAAAAAAAAAACAGTCACAAATAGAACCAAACAAAAATAAGAAAAGTGTTTAAACAAAGAAAAAAAGAAGAAAAACAACCTTACCAAATCTACAAATAACTTGCTCATCTAGGTATCACGATTCACAGTTGATTAATATTAGTAAATAACTTTGAAATAAAGTAAAGCCTTAGCTTAGCTAGACTTAGGTCCAGTGTGTTTTCTATAGCGATTCTGTGGTAACTGCTGTAGAACTATAGCAGAAAAAGAGTCCCGTATATTCGTCAATTCGAACCAAATCAAAAAAAGTTATCAGTGCTATTAGATACGGATGTGTATCTGTAGTAGCATAACACAAACCTTGATGAAAGTCATGTATGATTCGAAAAACAAAAAGTAAACGTCCTGTCGTAGCACATACATACTACCAGTCAAATAAGTACAGAAAGTCAAACAGCTTTTATTCATGTATAATTATGGTTTTGTAAATCTCATCCACCTTGCTGGATGTATCGATTAGGCTTTAAAACGCTTACCTATTGTCTTTGAGCTGTCTCCTTATTTTGATCTTTATGGTTTAGATATAAAGCGTCATGAAACCAAGGTGCGCTGTAGTTGCTGTCATTTGAACTTTCCAACAACGAAGCAGCATTATTGATTGTTAGAATAATATTTCTATTAATTTGTGTAATTTTCGTACCTCAATTTTTTTTAATATTGAGATTTATTTTACAGAACCGTTACAGAAGAAACTAGTAAGGTAATCAAGTTGTCTAAATGACGATTGACACACACAGATTCGCAGGGGATGGATTGGATACCGGCTAATGAATAAATGAATCTAACAAATTATTATAAAAAAATACATTTCACGCCTTTTATTCCCAAAAGAGGGTAGTCAGAGGAACTTCCTAAGCCAAAATGCAATATGCCCACGGAACAATGAACTTAACCCTAAATGCGAAATGGCGTTTCTTTTCGTCCCATTTTCACTATTCCATTTTGCATATGTCTTTATTTCAAGATCTCAATTTTTATGCCCCCATTTACCTTCCTGATTTCGTCCGGTTTTTATTTATTTAAGGATAGCCAACAAGACACACACATAAAAAAATACAGATTAAAACCAAAAAATACTCAAGTTACTCCCCACTTAGCTTTATTATTAATATTGCAACAGTGCATCGACGGCAGCTATCCATCTCCCACAAGTAGGTGTGAGTCGCGTAATCCAGTTAGAGCCCTTTGACACCCAAGTTAACGAAGTTGGAGGCTCTTGCGTACCGACAGTAGACGTCTACGTCGCCCCGGGGTGGGGGTGTGATCGAACGGGACAGTTGGCAGGCAAGTAGTGTTTACCGAGTTATCTGGAAGGTAGTGAAGTTAACATCCTGAAGTGAGACATTTCTGGAAACTTTGACTTCAGACGCGCCGGTGTACGGTGTTTATTTTTGAACTGAACGATGTACCTATCTTTATTTTTGGGAGACAAGTCCGCAGTATTTAGGGAGATGGTAATTTTATGCCACTTATGTTTATTTACTAGAGGACGCCCCGCGATTTCATTCGCTTAGTTTAGTAGTACCTACATCCCATATATGAAACGTCTAAATTGAGCCGTTTTAATTTTTCATACAAAGAATCTTCCCGTTTATTCCCGTTCCCGTGGGAATTTAAGGAATTCCTTTCTTAGTGCACCCTTATGGTACCTAACCTACGTCCGTACCAAATCTCAAGTGTCTACGTTTCGCCGTTTGAGCTGTGCGTTGATGTCAGTCAGTCAGCTTTTCCTTTTATATATTTAGATTTGGCGGAAGGTGGCGTTAAAAGTACTCGAAACCTGAGGTCATGTATGAAAAGATGTATGAATGTAAATGAAGCGAAACGGGGAAGGCAGGATCGTGACAAATGGAGATCTGTAGTCTCTGCCTACCACTCTGGGAGACAGGCGTGAAGTATATGTATGTATGTATATTTAAAGAATGAATATTTTATTGCAAACTGTACATTACAAAATGTAAAATTGACATTGTTAATATTATAAAAGATGAATTTACCGCTCAGAGCTATTTCTGTCAGAAAACCTCACTTAAAGAATAACAAGCCTAACAAAAAGAGTAGGTAGTCAAGTATTTTTAAACTAATATTAACGTAATACAAATATGTATATACATAAGTGCCATAGATACCTACATATAGTAACTTTGGTGGTATAAATAAATTGATGTTGGTGAAATTTGTGATATAAAAGAGTTTCTACTAGGTATTCCAACTTGTAAGGGTGGGTCGTCTTGGTAATACTGCTGGCATAACATTTAAATAGTAACATCAAAACTTGTGAGCTTGTCATTTTATAGTCAAATAGTATCTGAAATTCCAGCTTACTTTATTAAGTATAAGATAATTTAATTATACGTAATGCTTAAAATGTATGTACGCAACACATTTGGATAATCATTATTGAATCGTTGCATAATTCTCAATAATACCTTAGCACTACCAAGTATTTTGCAAGAAAAAACAAGACGCATTAAACCGTTTATCTTCATCACACCTGATAAGGCTATAGTTTCTGTTTGAATATCCCAGACAGTATTAAACACTTGGTGGGTCGGAAAGTATTAAAAAATTGTAACATAGAAAAAAACTAAACACCTAAACCTAAGTTAATACTTAGTTATGGTTAGGTTCATTAGTTTGATGCACTTTACACCATTGGATATTGGAGACGTTTAATGAAAAACGAAGATTCTGTGACCGAATATTTCTTCACCTTACACCCAGCGGATTCTTGGTCGCTAAGCACCAGCAGTGGGGGAATAGATACGTCGCTATGGAGTCCTAGGGGGGTGGTTCAAAACGATGTACCTCCATAAACGCTATGTTGAAGTATAACAAAACCAGGATACATTGACCTAAGTTGTGTAAATACTCAAAAGAACCCGAAGTCACGTAAAAAAATGCATCTGATTTTTCACGAGTGTTTTGAAGATGGAATTTACACTGCTTTTTCTAGAGCTAATTATCTCGTGGTGCTTTTTTATATGCCAAAATGAAATTATTGCGATAGAATTTCCCGTTCCACACTGTACTTATTATTATGATTTTTTTTTTATCATTAAGAACAAGCGTTTGACCACCATCCTGCCTGATGTGGTCTACGATGGAGCACCCTTGTTCATTAGGTACCTATTCACCCGCGACTTGAAGACCTTCAGACTGTACTGCGCAGGAAACACAGACTCCGGCAAGCTATATGTCTTGGGATATACAGATAGTGCCATCCACGATGACGCGCCCCATCATATTCTCATCTTCTTCATACGGTATGAACCGTACATAGTTATTTTATGTTTACTAGCCTACTGGATCCCAATGCAAGGCAAAAGGGCTCTCTTCCCTTTCTGATTCCACGCTGATGGTCTTTGTTCTGGAAGACGATCACTATCACACCTCTTCCGAGGGCGGCCTTGTTGTCTCTTACCGTTCGTTGGGAACCAAGTCATCATCTTATTTGCCCAGCGATCCGGGGAAGTACGAGAATGGTAGTAATTTGTAGGTACCAAGTATTAAAACATTTGACTAGCACACGGAGTATATGATTCATGTAAATAACTATAGGAATGCCGTTTTAATCATTGAACACTCGCATCTCACCAAAGTTATAGGTGTTCAGCCTACAACCGCTATTCGGTCTCAAGTAGATGCGTCAGTGTGATCAAATAATATTAATAATTAATTGTTTGTGCCTAGGCGCTAGTCGCAAATGAAATCTCCCCTGTCT
>SJJU01058520.1:0-11330 GCA_012932125.1 Conopomorpha cramerella
AGTCCTATGGTACCCCAGTGGTACAAAGGGACTTTACAAGATGGCGCCACGCCGTCCTGTCCTCTGCGACTGCTCTGGCACCGGACCAGCTCAGCCCTCGCGCTCTCAGCTCGCCGTCGACGGTGCGCCGCCACGTGTGCACGGGCCGTCCAGGTCTGCCGAGACCTCCCCCAGGCTGCCATTCGAACGCGATGCTCGCCTTGTTGGACTTCCCTCTGCGGATCGTGTGACCAATCCACCGCCATTTGCGTTGTGCAATCTCCTCCCCAATAGGGATTTGACCGCACTGTGCCCATATTCCCCATCGATATCATAATATTCCATATTTTTCAAAGATAATCATGGGCATGTTGTCAAAAACGTCGACTGTACAAAAGATGAAGATAAAAAAAGTACGAGATTCATAGTCTTATTTTACAATAAAACGAGACGACAATACTAAAAACATGCAGGAGTGAACGAGCAAGAGACAATATCTTCTGTCGCTGACTGCGTATCATGATATATCTAGATCCAAACTGTCAAATTAGTAGTAAAAGTGACAGTTTGGAACCAAAAGTACATCATTTTCCATACATTTTGGTGGAAAAGAGATAGCCACTTTAGTCTAGTTGTGTTTGAGTAAAATTTTTTTAGGGTTTAACTGTGGTATTAGATAGTTCCTTTGTAACATGGCTCAGGATACACCGAATGTTTACATAGATTAGTACACTTACATACAGTGTTATACTTAATTAAGCCGGGGATTTGCCTAAACAACATTTTGGCGACTAAAATTTTCGTAACATAAAATTTAATTTGATATTTGAAACGGGTCTGACCGGCGCCGTGTTATTATTCGCTTTTATAAATCTCTGTCCTCTAAGCCGGTCTGCGTAAGTCCGTAAAAGGATACTGATGTTATACAATGAATAATTATAAAGTAATGAAAGGATTTCTTGTACATGGGGTTTGGGAGTATATACACTTCACGTTTGTATTCCGGAGGGGTAGGCGGAGATTACAGATCTCCATTTGTTACAGTCCTGACATACGCCTTTTGCTTCATCTACATGCATATATCTCGACGTCAGATGAATAAGGTCGGATGTGTAATTTTGTTACTTTAGAGGAGAGCGTTAATAAAATGGGTAATTTTCTTTCCAAATAAAGTTTGGCAGTATTGACAGTTCTTCGCCCGAAAATCTGAAAAAAAAATCCCATTGTGTTAATAATCCGTTAAAATGCAAACTAAAAAGAAGAGTGAACCTATTTCATATTTGTTATGTAATCGCTCTTCTATTGTAGATTCTTAATGATATTAATTTCCCGTGCTCCGGGATGTGCTCCGCATGTTAAACTTTTTTTTTAAATAAAGATCAAGCGTTTGACCACCATCCTGCCTGATGTTAAGCAGCGATGTGGTCTACGATGGAGCACACTTGTTCATTAGGTACCTATTCACTCGCGACTTGAAATCCTTCAGACTGTACTGCGCAGGAAACACAGACTCATCATCGTCATCAGCCACATGATGTCCCCTGCTGAACGAGGGCCTCCCGCAATGACTTCATGATAACTTGGGAGGAAATGCCAATTATCACCACGCTTGGCTGGCGGGTTGGCGATCGCAGTGTTGTTGTGGTTTTAACTCACAGAGAGCGCTGCTGCCCGTTCTCTTGAGAGCTCCTTTGTTCGCCTCGCCCATACTCCCACGACGGGAAAAGTTAGGCTGAGGTAAGGCTTCGGTTCCTACTTGTCTTGTGTCCAACTGGATCTAACGGTTTGCCCTCTCCATTTATGTAACACCGTTGATACCTACAATTGTAGAACGAAATAGTGTATTGAAAAGACATGTATTAAATTATTAAAGTGAAACTTTCTTATCGGCGTTTTTAAAAGCGAAAATTTAAAAAAATAATAAAATAAATACACTTCACGCCTTTAATCCCAAAGAGGGGTAGGCAGATAAAAAAATTGCCGTTATGCGCCATCTTTTTTTAAATTTAAGATATTTACGGCTAACCTCAGTTTCTGATTGTAACTATCGGTCAATGTATAAAAGTTAAAGTGAAATAATTGTATTATTTGTATTCATGTCTATGATAATAAAATCCTTTTGTTTAAAGTTTATCTAATTTAACTTTATTTAACCAATTTCTGGAAAGTTGCATGTAGATCATTTTGTGAAAAATAAGGCCATAAAGAAGTTTCACTTCTTACGTGTGTACACTGGTACACGCACACATTTTTTTTAAAGACACGCGCACTGAATGTTTTTCTTTGGTTAATTTCGCGCCGTAACACCCGGTTTAAACTTTTAATATAAGACAGGTGTTGTTAAAAAAACTGAAAACTTACTACCTGAAATAGCAGGCTGACGTAGGGTGGGATATTTGCTAAGCACGCCGCGACTGTACGCGCGAAACGAACCAAAAGTGAATCGTGAATTTGACGCGTGCTCAACTTGTATTTCCTGACCTCAGACAAGGAACTGTTCTAAGCCCTCCGTAGTCCAGTGTTGTGCTGTATAATTAAGCAAGTCCGGCCTAATTTAGCGTAGCGGGGTTCGTTTGTGCTGTGATTTGAATCCATGTGAAAACACGCTGTCACGTATGGAGGTAGGTGTGTGGTACATAACGTAATGTACATACAAAATGTGTGTGTTGGATGTGCATTATTAATTCAAGAGCGGGTTCCGTCTTACAAATACACTTGTGAACAAAAATTACGGGTCATATATAAAATTATATAATTCTCAAAGTAGTAATATTGAACACAAGACAAAAATGCTTTATGACTTTCAGTTTTGCTGTTTTATTGTCTTTTAAAAGCATTATCTTTTGCTTAACTAGCTAGTGATATTTAGCTGCATTGTGTAAACAACATTATGTGTGACCCAGAATTTTTGCTCTCGAGTGTAGATTCTCATTTTACTGTTAGGTACAGTCGGCCATGAATCTGGTCTACCATTTCTTTAAGATTGGAACTCGTATCAATGTCATTAGACATTAAGGTTGGATGGTTAGGTAAGGAACAGACGTTTGACCACCATCCTGCCTGATGTTAAGCAGCGATATGGTCTACGATGTAGCCACTTCTGCATTAGGTACCTATTACCCTCCAACTTGAAAACCTTCAGACTGTACTGCGCAGGAAACACAGACTCTGGCAAGTCATTCCACATCCTGGCGGTTCGCACTGTGAAAGTAGACGCAAACCGTTTGGTTCGCGTAAATGATAAATGCACCTGGTATGGATCACGTTTTGCCGTTCTCCTGGTTGTCCTATTGTAAAAACGCGATGAAGGTATTAAGTTATACATTTCCGTAGCACACTCTCCGAAGTGCACCCGATAGAAGACAGATAGGGTTTTCTTTTGAAACATACTTAATTGAAAGAGTAATATTGTAGAACATTATTGTAAATAGGCACCTCCCTAGTCCAACTTTTTCCCATCATCTTGGGGTCGCGGCGAGGCGACCGAGGGAACTCTCCAAAGACCAGCAGCGCTCTCTGTGAGTTAAACCACAACACCACTACGATCGCCAACCCGCCTTCCAAGCGTGGCGATTATTAGCATTTCGAGCCTAATGTTCATGGAAATCATTGGAGGAGGCCTTCTTACAGCAGTGGATGTCATGTGGCTGATGATGATGAGGTTATTGTAAGTTAGAACAATGTTTATACCGGTATTTTTGAACACTAAATACCTACGATAAAATGTGGGAACTTCCGGTTTGTTCCATGGAACATGAAGTAATAGAACAATTTAAGAAAATATTGTCTCCGTTTATATTAGAGGCCCTGGTCCAGCAGTGGACATCATGTGTCTGATGGTGATGCTATATCACCACCGACAAGCACCGGTTCTTGTCACTTCCATCGCGAGCCTTACATCATCATCACATCAGGCTCACCGCCGAAACGCTTATTACATTGGGGTTGTTCTGAAGCCAGAAAAAAACAAATTTCGCAAAAAAATACACAATTTAAGATATTTTTTTCTTATTACTAAGACTAATCCAGGCGTCACGATTATTATGGAAGTAAAAAAAAAATACCCTTCACGCCTTTAATCTCAAAGAGGGGTAGGCAGAGGCACTTGCTAAAGCAAATACCCACGGTTCACCAAGCGTATTTAACCCAACGTGACAGGGGGTGAGCCCATCGCCGTTATAGGGTTCACACACCTTGTGGCGTGCGGGTTTCATCACGATGTTGTCCTTCACCGTACAAGCGTTGCGTTGCGTACATAGGCTCTGAAAAAAAGTCCCATTGGTACACGTCCAGTAGCCGGATTCGAACCCGGGACCTCCCGGTTACAAGTCAAGGGTCCGAACAACTGGACCACAGACGATCTATTATGGAAGTATTACTTCAGTAACTATTACTATAGTAAGAAAAACATGTCGATAATTGTAAGTAATCGGCTAAAATCACTTCGCCTTCGGAATTTCAGTGCATATACAAAACAATAAACTCTGTTCTTAATATATTATGCTCCCTGTTCAAGACTTTCTTGACTGAAGTGTTTCAAGGACTCTCCCCAGAATGAAGCCAGTACCAGAGACTCGTCTGTTCAAAGGCAAGGTGCAGGGAAGAACACATGTTTCAAAATTATGATATAATTTCAAGTCAAAGTCGTAACTAATATTATCGAGTTCTTTGAAAGTAAACACTAAAAATATAATAAAGCTACGAAATATGAGCACAATACCAGTATAAAAACGATGAATTCTCTGTTTCAAAATAAGAGTAAGAAAATAACATCGAAATTCCTTTATAAAGTGTACGTAATAAAATAAAAAAAGACATAAATATAGGAGCACACTTGTCCTCTGCGGTATTTCATGTCATATTTCTATAGCAATAAATCGCGGGACATAAAAAAGTAAATAAACTTCATGCGTGGACTTTTATTATACTGGAGGCATCATTTCACGTTGGCATTTGCCACTCGACTGACTCCACTTCAAAAGGCTAAGCCATTTCGACAAATTAAACCTATAAATGGAATAAAGTGTAAACAAACACGCGATAAAGCCAATCCCCTGGAAAAAAAACTGTAGACTCATGATGGGATCTGGGGAAGTAACGCACGTGCTTCCCCCGACGATCGATAGCGACTTGACAACTGTTGCGCCAAATCCCCCATCCCCCTCGCACAATCCTGAAAAACATACACAAGAGCGAGAAAGGGCACCGCTGAAACTTTCTCCTCATTGCGCAAATATTACGCACTCGTGTTCCCCTCCCTTTCACACGGTACGTAAACTCTACAAGCTGGAGAGGGACTTGCGATGCGGTAAAGCGTGTTCCTAAAACGTCACAAAAGAGGTCGAGGAATAACAAAGCAGATTGCGGACTCCTAGTTCGCACTGCCTTGGTCGTATAATCATAATCACTGTCAACATAACTTAAGGAACATATCTTAAGACACACCCTTTACACGAGGTGTCAAATTATACTAGTCTAAAGATGCGGAGAAGTCCAGAAGCCATGTTACTACATCAGTCAGGGAATCTTGGAGCCGCGACGCTAATGGCTCAGCTAACTATGCGTGATGGGCGTTTGACGAGCAATTTAACTCGTGCCTTCGAAGGTGGAGTCCCGGAGATGGCCGAATGGAGAAAAATACATTGAGCATAAGACTGCTGGATTAATTCCCGTTGGTGTTTGTATGAGCCGGGAGAACGGCAAAAAAAGTCTGAGGATTTGATATTCAAAGTTGCTGGTTTGGTTTTGACTACAGTCGTAATCTAATATGTATTTGAATACACAAGCTATATACGACAGATAGAGATATTGAAGATTAGAAAGTATTTTTTTTATAACAGAGTGTCAAAAAATTGTGTGAAAATGTGAACTACGCGGATGAAGCACGCTGTGTTCATTGGTAGATACATCAAAAACTATCTTTGAAGCAAGAAAAAATAATTCAAAACCTTGCTGATAAAATATCTGCCAGAATATAAATCGACTACTCATCAAAACCTCGGCTCCTAATTAATCAATAAAAACATAATTTATTTTTTATTCCCAATGTAATAAAACAGCCAGTACTAAGGTCCTTCACAAATAAATAAAAATTGAGAGTTAAAATTACGAGACAAGTCGCAATTCCTCAACGGAGCATGCTCAGTTGTAACGTCAATGATGCTGTAGGTACACTGTCGACCAAGAATCTGGGGCCTACTTAATAAAGGTTATAATGGTTTTTTGACAGATAACTTATTTCAGTTCTAAGAAATATCCATAGATGGCACTACATAGACAGGGTTGTCATTTCATGGTTTTACTTTTTGTTGAAAATTGTAAAATTAGTTTCTCCTTGAGATCATGTCTAATTAGCGCCACCCGTGGGATGGTTTGGAACTAATTTTGACATATTTGAAGCTATCAGACAACTTCTCAATGTTATTATTGACATTAAGAGATATCACGTGAAAGGATGACAACCACGGTATTGCGCCACCAGCCACCAACCGTTGACATCACCTATACGATAAGGGCAGGGAAATCATGACAATGTGGGACTTCACGCAATGGACATAAAAATGTCATTGTAATTGACAATGAGGAGTTTTCTAAAAAAACAAATCTGTCAAAGATAGTGTCAAACCAAAGAGATACTACAGAACTATTTTATTCTATGATCGTTCGTCTTCGATCCCGTTCTTTTGTGTGATTTTTTTAAAAAGAAATCTCCTCGTTGCTTTTATTAAATCATACAAATGTCACTAGACATTAGGGCTCATATTTCACTTATCACAATATAACAACTCAACCTTATTGATGTTTAAGTGACACATGAATTAGTGTCATCAAAAGTGATAGATCATTTTCCTGGCCGGCAGTACAGTGAACACTGCTAGAGTGAGAGGAAGACCCTATCTAAAAGCGGAAATGTAATATCTCTGCGCTGTGCGACACATTTCCCACTAACGAAGGCGTATACATACGATATCCTTGTTAAATGTATGAGAAATGTGTGGTTTTTTTTCGTAAGTAGGCACCACCCACGTTCACAGTCTAAAACGAGCTAAGTACGTATATTATTTAGGAAAATCTTGTTTATAAATGTCACAATTTCAAATTATTAATTTTGAAAACAGCGTAGATGGATATGCTAGAGTTAGAAACGATCACAGTACGTAACATAATTCTGAGATTAAATATTTCGATTAATACATTTTTTGATATTCATACCCAGAAGTTGCGATACACCATCCCTAATGACCGTCCGGCAAACGGAGTGTAGGACGCCCTCAGGCAAGGTGTACTGTGCCTCTAGCACGAACCAACGCTACGCAGCTCGCATCTACGTTACGTTTCAACGCTACGTTTGTGATTCGCAAGTACGAATGGCAGCACGAACCAAAATCTGACGTTTACGTCCATTCGAAGGTCAATGTCCTACGCAACGAATCGAGATACGTTAGACACGTTTAGAAATTTTGCAAAATGTTCACGAATAAAATTTAAAAGTGGAATTTCACATTGTTTTAACGTAAAACGAGTAATTCTTCTATTTCATTCAATTATTAATACAAATCCAATGAAAGCTTGTTGTAAAACTAAATAATCGATTTCAAAACGCATTGCAAAAATATTTTTCAGAATTTTTGAACGAGTAGTATGAAATCTCCCTCCAAAAAAAAAAACAAAAAGAAAAAAAAGATGGCTCAATACGTTACCAATGTCGCTCTATTTAGTTTTGATATGATTCTTTTATTTTTGTTTTATTTACAAACCAGACTAATAATGCCTTTTCCAACATACTATAAAAAGCTATAAATGACAGACTTATTGCTAAAGATGCATTTTCTACCAGTCATCTGAGTGAAACATCGACGACTTTATTGTGAAGCAGCAAAATATGAAGATTGCAAAAGTGTGAACATTGTGATTAAAATATACCGAATATTTCTGTTTTTATAATGTGTATGAGATAACTAAATTCAAGTTGGTGTGAAGAATTAAAATAATAATAAAACTATAATATTTATTGCGTGTTTGTTTTATTGAATACTCGTACATATCATAATATGAAATCATAACACAGTTTCAAGCTAATGGTTGACTTGGTTGTATTTTGTAATTATAAAATAGGTGGGAAGTTTTCTAACTAAAATTATAGGTGCCTTTTGAAAACAGAGGCCATTTAGGAGATACTTAATTTATTTACTTAGGTAGGCAGAATAGGACTTGCTTCATCCTCATGCCTGTGATTTGAAAACTGTAAATTTGCCAAACTTTGTTATAGATAATAGCTAGACGGGGTACACAAGCATCTAGAAGGAAAATTGATGTATTGGTCGGCAAATTTTGTGTGCTAGAAGGTTTATACGGTTATTTTCATGATAACAATTTACTAACGTTACGTTGTTCGCCATTGAAAACAAAGTGAATAGATACGTTAGCTGGCTAGCGTTGAACGTTACGTTTCGAACTGTCAAACATTGTTCGTGCTGCCAAAACTTAAAATTCTGTATGAAAACGTTAGCGTTCAACGCTAACGTTCAACGTTACGTATAACTAACGTTGGGCGCTGACGTATGCGTAGTTCCGATGAATTCCGGCAGACGGCGCTGATTTCTTCCCATACATTGTCAACGTTAACGGATACGCTAACGTTAGTAGCGTTGGTTCGTGCTAGAGGCACTGGTGATCTACGCAAGATGGCTGGCAGAAGCTGCATGCGAGAAGCCGAAAACAGATCACAGTGGCGTGCAATTGGAGAGGCCTATGTCCAGCAGTGGACAAGTATGGGCTGATGATGATGAATGCCTAGTAATTTTGAGTACCTGGTGTCATTTTCCAGGATTGTCGCCATAGTAAAAGTTGTACATTTTTATGAGTCCAACAAAGTTTCTAAGATTATTCCTCGGTGTCTATTTGCACACAGTATAATAATATGTCACATCCGTTTCCCAGTGGGGTAAGCAGAGATGAGTTCGTTTCAGCGACCGTTCTTCGCGTACCCATATTCTTTTAAATCCTGTAATTTTAGTCCAGACATAGTAAACGCAATTTATAAAATGAAGAACAAAGAATCTATTCGCCGTTTCAAAGTGAAATGATTCGCTTTTCATGATGAATTCCTGAATCCTGAATTCATTGGAATGCTTTTGTTTTAAAAAGCGTAGAAAGCTCTCTGATGTTTTTTTAAATAAGTAGATCCAGCCAACCAAAGAGGATTAGCGACCAAAATGTAGATGTGCCGTTTTGAAATAAAATTGTCACGTGACACGAAGTGCTGTGAGCAACATTATGAATTTCAGCATTAGCACAAAATATTTTTTTTTGCGTTTCTATTTATATATTTTTTTCTTGTATTGTTGTTTTAATTAGATAAATAAATACGTTGAGATGCTAGATAGGCATAAAATATGTACCTATATGCCATGCAACTTAATATAATACAAAATTAATTCATTAATGCTAACAACAGTACACTATCATAAAATGGGTTTATTATACTCGTGGTAAAATGCCGCAGTCACCAAAAATTTCCCTTCGTGCTACACACGTACATGAGAGTCCTGCCAAAGAAGACCTAATTTTCCAGGCCCATAAAAGCATTACGTAGAAAAAAGTAACAAAAGTCACATAATATCCCTATTGTGACTTGTCTGTGCTTGGTCCTTGAATAAAATATGCTCCGGCATTATCCTGAAAAGCAGCCAGCCTATTCTGTGCCATGTTCATTATATATTCAGGGGTCTATTTCGTATAAAATCACACAGCGAGATAATATGCCTGTTTTAATAAATCTGACGGGGGCGGGTAAGTAATTCGTTAATCTTCTTTTTCTATTACTTATTTCGTTATTCTTATAAAAAAAAGTATTAACATACACCCTTTATTATCTTACAATTTTACTAAAACAATTACTTACTTTAAAAAAATGCAGTGAAGTTTAAATGGGATTGGACTGGGCACTTAGGCAAATAATATGACGAGCTAGGTCTCAACGAACAGCAACAAGAGAAAACGCCCTCTGAGGTGGTCTGATGAGATTGACCGGCAGGACAAAACCTGGACATCAGCGTAGAATCGAGAACAGCGAGAGTGAAGAAGAGAGGCCTTTGTCTTGCAGTGGTATAGAATAGGATAGGAATTGAATGTTAACCTGAGTAGAAGAAACGCTTTCTCGGTGTGCTTCAGCAGGATATGATTGCCAACGGGCTCACAAAAAGTAACGCTGAGGACCGTGGCTAGTGCAAAAATGGAATCAGGAAAGTCGACTCAGACCAAGCGTGATGACCTAGAAAGAAGCAAAAGATTACGTTAGAATTTAAGAATACGAATAATAGGAATAGAATACATGTGTCACCTCCCCAGCCCAACTATTCCCGTCATGGGGGTCGTAAGAGGCGACCGAGGGAGCTCTCCAGAGAACAGGCAGCAGCGCTCTCTGTGAGTTAAACCACAACACCACTGTGATCGCCAACCCGCCTGCCAAGCGTGGCGATTTGGTGGTTTGGAATTTCACCCCAAATGACGGATCTCATTGGGGGAGGCTCTCGTCCAGCAGTGGACGTTATGTGGCTGATGATGATGATGATGATTAGGAATACGTGTTTACAGGTCTTTTTACATGCTGTGTCACTGACACTTGCTGAAATGGTCTGAGTAGGGTCTATTAAAAGGCTAAATTGTGTTTTTATGTGAACAAAGTATTACACTTTTTTATAAAACGCCTATGATTGTATCTATATAATTATATAAAAATCAATGCCACTGTTCGTTGTAATGTTATAACTCAACAATGCCTTTACCGATTTGGCAAAATGTTGGCCTTGAAGTGGAAGTCCAGAGAAGGTTTGTACGTAGAGAAAATGTAAAAAAAAGTGACAGCCACTGCTGGACACAGGCCACCCTGGAGGTTATACTTATTATATATTCATATTAATAAAAAAAAAAAAAAGATTACCTTCACGCCTTTAATCCCAAAGAGGGGTAGGCAGAGGCACTTGCTAAAGCAAGTACCCACGTAATAATACTTAAGAAACAACAACGTCTGTCGTGTCCACGAGTAGTTCTGTAATAAAAAGCAGTACACAGGTGTAATTAAATTCACTGAGTATAGTTTGTGTCTATTATAGAAATACCATTAGTTCGGGGAAAACAGTACTTGGGAGCTTTTGTTAGTAGTCGTTTCTGAACCTCTGTAGATGCTGAAGATTTGTACTAAGTAAGTAATGTCTGTCACACTCTAATACTGTTTCAGAATACTGGTCTTTAGGTGCTATTCCGAAGCCAGCTTGTACTACCGGCACGCTGATATCGCAAGTTGCAGTCAGTCGCTTCGGAATAGCACCTCTAGAATTCCGATCACAAAA
>SJJU01058684.1:0-10564 GCA_012932125.1 Conopomorpha cramerella
AAAACTGAATTCATTCATAATTTATTCAAAATATGGTGATAAGTCATTGATACAGGCATGGGGAATTATGTAGGAGACCAATCCAGAAGATTAAATTTGATTTATATACATTTGATTTTTTTTTAGAGCTAAAAATGAACTTGATCCCTAGACACTTTTGATGTGTGTAGGTACAAAAATGCGACAATGAGTATTGTATTCAAATAACGCTTAAAATTAATTCAACACTACTAGTAAAAAACTATCCAAGAGAAAGTAAAGTGTTGATGATAAGAATAACTGAGTGGTCATGTTCACTTTGTAGTAAGTATAATTTGAACTAATTTCAGTAGTATTCACTCCTTCTGTAAATAATAAACGCTACAATTTTATCACGTCTTATAGTTCGTGCATTTCATGAATGCGCGCGGGCCTTAGATGTGTGAGTCGTATATGGACACGCTAGTTGACAGTTCAAACAAAACTGCCACACACACATCTAAGGCCCGCGCGCATTCATGAAATGCAAGAACTATACTATTAATGGTGGGAATTTGCAGAGGCACATAAAGGCACCCAGCAGTGGATGTTAGTGTGATGACATGATGCTGTGTGATGCTGGTAGTAGCAGTATGACAGTTTAAATAGCAAATCAATTGTTCATTAGTTGTTTTCGACTATTTGGCGAGGTTGGAATTATCTCATTATCGCTTAGACTAACCTACTGTTCAATTGGTTTTGACTTTTATTATTGAGTAATAGATTAATTATATTGAGCGTCTGTGGTCCAGTTGATCGGATACTTCACTTGTAACCGGGAGGTCGCGGTTCGAGTCCGGCTAATGGACGTGTACCGATGGAACTCTTTTTCAATGCAACGCTCGTACGGTGAAGGACAACATTGTGACGAAACCCGCACACCATAAGGAGTGTGAACCCTATAGCAGCGATAGGTTCACCCCCTGTCACGTTGGGTTAAATACGCTTGGTGAACTGTGGGCATTTGCTTTAGCAAGTGCCTCTGCCTACCCCGCTTTGGGATTAAAGGCGTGAAGTGTGTGTATATGTATAATAGATTTCAAAACAAAGCGTCGGTATAAGAGCTAATGGGTGAAGAAAACTTGGCTATTTCAGTACTCACATCGCACGAGCAGTGAGACGGGGTTGCTGGTACCCTTCCCTTCACTATTGGCAGCCATGCAGGTGTAGTCCCCAGCTGCAGCGCGCGTCACACTCTGCAGCACCAGACTCTGAGCGCTCAGTATCACGCCAGCTGCCTCGTTGTGGAATATCTCGTTGTTCTGGCAGGAGAAGACACATTGTAGAGAGGCGAATTTTTTTTTGTAGAGGGATTTTTTTTTACGGAGAATCAATGAATGAATGAATATACCTACTCTTTATTGCACACTGTACATTTCAAAATGTAACACTAACAATGCAATGGTAAGATTGCAAACGGCGACCTTATCGCTCCGAGCGATTTCTTCCAGGTAAGCCAATTCATAATTTATGATAAGTAGTAAGCCTTGGCTAGTTGAAAAGATGCCAGTTTATGGGCTCACCACCTGTCACGTTGGGTTAAATACGCTTGGTGAACTATGGGCATTTGTTTTACAAGTGCCTCTGCCTACCCCGCTTTGGAATTAGAAGGCGTGAGGTGTGTATTATTTGGAGAAGGATTCAAAATTCCAAGAAACTAATTTTGGCATGGTCTAGTGGTCAGGACAGATGCCTCTAGGACGACGGTCGCGGGTTCGATTCCCGCCACGGACATAATGCTTTAGTGATGAGCTGAGGCGTTTGTTGTGTGCGTCTGTGTGTTTTTAAACACCCAGTCGTTCTAGAGGCAGATGTCCTGACCACTAGTCCGACCGGCCGTCATCATTATGACAATGTACCTATGTATATTTAAGAAATAACTTACCCCATGATACCAGACGAGTCGATGCGTTTTAGGGTTGGCCTTCACGGTGCACTCGAAGTATACGTCGTCCCCTTCCTTTATCTCGTCAGGATTCAATTTGGAGCCCATCTTCAGGTCCACAATGGGCACATCTGCGGGACCGTACGCGGTATTAGAGAATGCGGGTTTCCAAATTCAAATTATCGGGTACTGGCGAGTAATCATTTTGCCAGCGAGCACTGGCACAAAAAAGTAAATTCTAAATTTAAAAAATTGTGTTGTTAAGAAAAATAAACTTTTTGTTGTTTGATTTTGAGCCCTAATTGGAGCAACACGGTTTGCTGCTGGGAATATTTGGATAAAGTAAAATATGGGTTTAAATTTAGAAAACGTTTGAATGTTTTGCTCTATCAATTTAGAAATTATTACCAAATTGTATGTTACAGAATTTATATTTTGTAGGAACGGTATAGTGATTATATTCATCAAAATATAATCAAATGAAGGCCTACTAAGTATTAAATTGATGAAACAAATAGCAAATATGCTTTCAACGTATTTCGTCTAAAACAGGTACAAAATTCGAGAGCGTATTTCCAACAAATTTTGCTGGCAGTTTACATTTCGGTTTCTACAAAGAAAAAATTAATAGGTAATAATATTTATTATTCTGTGAACATTTTCATATAAACCTTAACAAGTAGTACTTAGGCATGAATGTTTCGTATTCAAATATAGAGAGTATTTCAAAGAAACTATTACGCCATCTGTGAATAACGTTTATTCGTACAATGAATATCAAAGGGAGAAATCGAGAGTGAAATTCGAGCTTTTCTGAAGATCAGTAGTGCAATTCTCGTATTTTTGCTCGATAACGATTACGTTTTGGTTTAGCTTACGCTCGAGTTTAGTCGAGTTCAAAAATTACCAGAATACCGTTTGTTTGAGAAGAGTAATTTTTTAGTTTTGTTTGTTTACGAGAATACGCTTTGACGATTCCGAGCCGTTGGACGTACTATTGAAATTCGTGAGTTTGGACTAAGTTGAGACTTTTTTAGTATCGCCGAAAATACGAGAATTGCACTACAGGTAACATCTTTGCATTGAAATATATTATTGTATTTAATATTGCCGTTACTGGCAATACTTTTAGTAAGAACACTAGCTGCACCGCACGTCCTCACAATTTTTTTTCGTTCCTTCGTCAAGTAGCTTTTATTCGTTCATCATCAGCCACATAACGTCCACTGCTGGACGAGGGCCTCCCCCAATGAGATCCGTCATTTGGGGTGAAATGCCAGTAATCCCCACGCTTGGCAGGCGGGTTGGCGATCGCAGTGGTGTTGTGGTTTAACTCACAGAGAGCGCTGCTGCCCGTTATCTGGAGAGCTCCCTCGGTCGCCTCTTACGACCCCCATGACGGAAAAAGTTGGGCTGGGGTGGTGACACATGTATTCTATTCGCCGTCACCACGTTTTCGTCCCTTCCTCAAGTAGCTTTTATTCGTTACAAACATCCATCCATACAATTCTTTCCACTTTATAATATTATAATATTACCGCGCGGTGTTTACTCGCGTCGTTTCTTCGTAATTTCAAGAGAAATAATTCTTTCATACGTTTCTTTCTTTTAGTGTAAGAATCATCAAAATCCGTTCAGTAGTTTCGGAGCCTATACAATACAAACAAACAAAGAATACTTTCCTCTTTATCTACTATATAAAAATAAGTCGGGTTTTCCTCCCTGAGACAAAGAAAATTCAGGAAAAATTTCAACAGAAAAGCGGGTAAACGAAACGAACCCATCTGGTGGCAAAACGGAGTTCGCCGGGTTTGCTAGTACATACATACATACACTTCACGCCTGTCTCCCAGAGGGGTAGGCAGAGATAAAGGTTTTTTTTTTCAATAGGTTTGCTAGTAATATATAGAAAATGATATGTATGACACTAGTATATAATATATACTCACAATGAACATTGAGCCTCCACTTGTCTTCAATGGCCGAGTCTTGGATGTGTTTATTTTCCGCCCGGCAGGTGAGGTACTTCCCATCGTCCTCCACTGCAGGTACGAGGCTCAGCACGCTTAGAGTTTCGTTGTTCTCCGAGAACTGCGCCAAAGTAGAGTAAGTGAGGTCTTTATTTTATTTTAGTCCTAGTAGATTAGCTAGGTGAAAATTTGTGAAATGCTAGATTTTGAGACATTGACTAAACAATCAGATTATTTACACTAAAGCCTAAACATTCATCTGTATCAACCTATGTCAAGATCCCCTAATCGGATCCAATATCATGACAGGTTTAGATCCCTAATGCATTATACAGGGTGGAAAAAAGTTATGGGCCCTGGAGGGGAACTGCTTTAAATCCTTTAGTTAGAAAGGAAACATTCCTTTAATTTAAAAATTTTAATCAGTTCGATTCCCGGTTGATACTAACAAAAATTTAAAAATGTTTTAATGCAGTTATGTTTCTTTTTAAAAATAAAGGAATGTTTCCTTTCAGTAAAACGAGCTAACTAAAGGATCCCCTCCAGGGCCCATAACTTTTTTCCAACCTGTATATACATCCTAGATCAGCATGGCGTAAGCTTTAGCATTAAAAATAATCTCAACACTAGAAATATTTTTACGAAACGCAATGCCACTAGAAACACGTGTATTGAATTGTAATATGAACTTTGACCTTTCCAAAACCACAAAAAAACTAAAACCATAGAATTATAACGCCCAATTTCTTTAACAGGTCCAATTTTTCACCTTTCATCGCTATTGTGACACATCAGGTCACTCACACAACCCAAACAAGAAGCGCTTCAGCGTAATAACCGCGCTCGTTCGTAATTTCAACACGCCTGTTACTTTTTTTCTGTTCCATTGTTTACATTACTGTTAGTTTCATTATTACAGGAATCTGATACGCCGCCGCTTGCTACTGAGAACATAAACAACAGCTTATCAGAAACTACACTATGCAGCGCGGCAGCTTCTTCAACAACATCAAAGAACAATATAAACAACGTGCACAAAAGCACTAAGAGGAAATTTTCACATCGATTAATTTAAAGACAAAAGGAAAGAATATAAATTAGAGTCCCCGATGCGCAGAGGAGCTCTTCCATTTGCCCAGACAAAGGAACTGTGAGCGACGAAATGTGGCGATTCTTTCAGAAGCAACTGCCGCTACAATTGTGGCAAAGTAGGTAATGATACACCCCCGTGTACTTGGGTAAATGAAACGGGTTGTAGCTAGAGGATCATTACCCTCTGGTGCATTTGTCTGATAGGGTTGACTTGAGGACGGTACGCAATAAATTTGAATTTCGTTGAGCCGCTTCGATGTTGGAATGGGTTGGCATTTTTATATAATTTTGGAATACAGATTTATTGCTTCTTAATGGAATTATGCGGAGGATTCAATTAAATTGCAATGGTTTTGAATGAATGAATGAATATACTCTTTATTGCCCACTGTACATTACAAATATAAAAATACAATGGAAAAATTGCAAAAGGCGACCTTATCCCTCATAGCGATTTCTTCCAGGTAACCTAATTTAAAGATTACAGGAGCTTAACAGATAGAGTAATGGGGCTGGCAAGTGTTGCTATCTGATCGATAACGTCAATAATATTGTAAAATAATAAAAATACATGGTATATATAGTTATATACATATAGTTATATATATTTTTAGTAGTTAGTAGTTTTGTTTTGTAGAAAAATCTGTAGGGTTTACAACAAAAATATGAAATATATAGGAACAAATCATGGGGATGTCACTGAATTGGTCTTCTATTTGAATAGCATACAATATTCGCACAAAGGAATATCTCAATTAATTGGTTTAGAATGTTCACTAATAAGAAATGTAATTAATAAAATGTAACAAGTGCAAAAATGGTAAGTTCAGTTATTTTTGTTGAATTTAGCAGGTATATTGTGTCGAAAAATACCTACCTAAAAACTAAAATATAAAAATCTAAAATTCATCAAAAGGTTATTCAAGAAAATTAATTTACCATCAGAATGACAATGTTTACCTAGTTGAAAAAATAAAAAATACACTTCATGCCTTTTGTTCTCAAAGCGGGTAAGGCAGAGGTATTTGCCAAGAAAATCTTCACGGTTCATCTAACCGGTGTTAGGAAAAGTTGGTCTAAATATTTGAAGACATAGGACAGCAGTATATTAAAAGTTTAAAACGGGTATTATAGCGCGAAGATTAACTAAACATAAGCATTTAGTTTACCTACATTGTTTAATACCCGTTTTCAACTTTTAATAATTATCATGTCAGTGCGCGTTCCCTTAAAAAAATATAGGATAGCAGTTTTAGACGTCAGTGGACTGACGTGGACACCATATAGGCAAAAAGACACTGCCTACCTTAGTATGTTGGCTACCCTACATAATAATAGAGTTATTGTTAGATTTTTTGTTGTACTTACGAAATAGGCTAACAAAGGTCCTGTGTTTTGTGGGTGAGTAGATAATATGTAGGTACTAATCTAGTATATAAAAATAAGTTGGGTTTTCCTCCCTGACGCTATACCTCCAGAACGCACGAACCGATTTCCACGGTTGTGCATTCGTTGGAAAGGTCTCGGGCTCCGTGAGGTTTATAGCAAAAGAAAATTCAGGAAAAAATTCAACAGAAAAGCGGGTAAACGAAACGAACCCATCTGGTGGCGAAACGGAGTTCGCCGGGTTTGCTAGTATTTTGTAAAGACAAGTTACCTATACATAGGTGTCGATCGTTGGGGTTTACTGCCTACCTTGTCGTAAAAGCCATTGCACGCCACTGCATGATGATGACAATGATGATGATACCTAAAGCATCAAACTCACATTTTTCGCCATCCTCTTCAGCTGCCGGTTATTCTTCCACCAGGTGACGAAAGCCTCGGGCCTGGAGCCAGTGGTTTTGCATTCTATCTCGTACCTCCTATCAGCTGACAGCTGCTTCTCTTTTGTCAGTATGTTCACCGATATCGGTTTCACTGTTGACAAATTGTGGATGTGAGGGAAAATCGTTTATGGAGTCTTCAAAGAAAAACATTTTGACCTGAAGAATGTCAACGTTCTCGAAATGAGAATGAAGTCTGTCAGAAAGAGAAAACTCTATTCTGCGATAGAATTAAATTTAAAAAATGTAGTCCTTTCAGATGCAAGCGTGAAGCGCACATCATACATACATAAACTCACGTTAATAATTCCTAATTGGGTGGACACAACCTGTTAGAGACATGCTACTTCGCTTCTTTTTAGCCCCTTGGCGTCTAAATAGACAAATAAAATGGGCAATCGTTAGCAAGTGGACAATTTATCGCCATATAATACCTTTAGTATCCCGGATATTACCGCAATATTTTACGTTTCAGGCCACCCGAGGACAAAACGCTGATGAACTTTTTTTTTTTTTCAAACAACACAACATTCCCTTCATTCCTATGTTAAGTAGCTAAAGCACTTGTGTTATGGAAATCAGACAACGAGATATATTTTTTTTTTCATTTAAATACATACATATATAAATAAAACACCCAGACACATCCAACAAGTACTTAAAAGCTCATCACCTAAGTACTTGTCGGCGGTGGGAATCGAACCCACGACCCTACGAAGCAGAGGCAGACATGCTGACCATTACACCAGCGGGCCCGTCAAATTATATTTTATATTGATACTTACAATTTATATCCAGTATTAGAACTTTGGTGAGCGGTGGCGCCAGCACGCTGTTGCCAGCCTGGCAGACGAGCCTCGCGTTCAGATGCTGTCTGCCCACGTCCGGGAAGGTCAGGGTGTTGACCGTGACGCCGTCAGGTCGTTGCTCGTACGAGTCGTCGATCACCACGTTCTCCAGGAACCACGTGACTCGGGGTCGAGGTCGACCTGGCAGTCAAACATTCAGTTATGTCATCAAGCTGTTTGATGCGATAAGATTAATGAGGGGTCTCAGTTAGGAATATCATCGTTCAGTGTCCACTGGAAAAAAAATACGCGCGACATTATTTAATGATTAATGTCTTTCGAAGGTTAACAGAATTTCGATAACGTTTTAACGCGACATTTCGATACGAAAATAATTACGTATATTATATTGCCTACTTTAATATTTTAGTACTGTGGAAAGGGCTATGCTCGGCGTTTCTCTGAAGGATCGAATCAGAAATGTAGTCATCGAGAACCAAAGTCATCGACATAGGTCATCGTTTTAGCAAGCTGAAGTGGCAGTGGGCCAGCCATTTTAGCCGTAGAACCGATGACCGTTGGGAAAAACGAGTTCTCGAGTGGAGACCGCGTCTCGGCAAATGGAGTGTAAAATGGACGCCCTCAGGCAAGATGATATACGCAAGATGGCTGGCAGAAGCTGGATCCGAGAAGCCGAAAACAGATCACAGTGGCGTGCAGTTGGAGAGGTCTATGTCCAGCAGTGGACCAGTATGGGCTGATGATGATGATGATGAATATTTTGGTCAAACTGTAAAGGCATTGGAGTCTGATGCTTAGTGGTAGGTAATTGGATATGTAATCGGGAGGTTGTAGTTTTTTGTGATCTGCTGTACAATTCCAATGGGTCTCTTTTTTGGTGCCCATATACAATACGCAACGTTCATACGGTGAAGAACAACATCGTGAAGAAACCCGCACACACCGAGGTGTGTGAACCCTACGGCGATGGACCTTCTCGCACAACTGATGAACAACGCATAAAATATTCTCGTAATTTATCTGTGATGTAACCTTTGCAAGTATACTCATTATAAGTCAATGGTCAAGTCTATTAACACCTTTCGGTTAAGCTTTAAGCAGGCAGACTGTTATTTAACGATACGATACAAGATAAAAAAAAAACATAGCGGATTCTTCGACCCCGATAGAGCTACGACAACACAAACACCTTTTCATTCCCAACAAAAACTTTGTTCCATCCTGACACCATTCCGCGTTTCTAAGCCCTCTCGGACAGTCTGAATGAGGAAAAAAAAACTTCAATTTACCCGTAGCTCAAACAGCCAATAATAGGAAACCTATCAAACTAATTGCTTTAGATCTACCATCGGCAAACACTATTCCAATAGGCAAGGCAGTCCGGATAGTTGATAACCCTTGTATGTTGGAATAGCTGTTACAAACGATTGTGGCTGTTATTCTCTACTGGCGTAGGAGGGATTTTGCCGGAGCAGATCGGTGGTCGAATCTTTGTTGGTGTTTCATTGGAACATGGGTCGATTGACAAAGAGATTGATGATTGGCCGATGTCATTAGGGTTGTTGCTCCTTCGAATTGTGTTACCATTATTTGTTTTATTGTGTTACGGCAATTGTATGTTTCGATCAATCGAATTTCATTTAATAATTTAAAGATATAAATTACAACTTTTAGAAGGATTTAGGTAGTTAGATAAGTTATTTCATGAAACAGCGCCCCCGTAGGCTACAAAGGCGCCGTTTGTAAGTGCTACTATTTTCTAAAAGTTACGCCTCTTTCTTGGAGTTTAGTTTTAGTTAAGATCCTAATTTCTGATCTAATCTCAACAACGATGAAGATCTGGACACTCTCCTTCTCCTCTGGTCCAGTTTTTTGGATACTTGACTTGAACCTTCCTCGACTTGATCATTCTATCTACTATATATAGTACTATAAGTATAATATACACACGTAAAAAGTGTCTAGGGATCAAGAACATCTTTAGCTCTAAAAAAATCTAATTTATTTAAATCAAATCTAATCTTCTGGATTGGTCTCCTACCTAATTCCCCATGCCTGTATCAATGACTTATCACCACAATTTGAATGAATTATGATTGAATTCAGTTTTTGTAAAATATATTCTTGTTTGCAATCTTCTAAAATGTACTTGATCCCTAGACACTTTTGATGTGTGTAGTACTATAGATAGATAGTGGATAGACTGTTACTTGCTCATAGTGATAAAACAAAAATAAGAAAGCCGCATCAAAATCCGTTGCCTAGGCTATACTATGTATTGATGCTAAATTAAACTCATAAAAATCCTCTGAATAACGTGCCTTGTCCATTTGTAATAATAATAAATAAATATTATACAACAACACACACATTGCCTTCATTACACGTTAAGTAGCTAAAGCACTTGTGTTATGGAAATCAGACAACGAGATATATTTACTTACTACATTTAAATATATACATATATAAATAAAACACCCAGACACATCCAACAAGTGCTTAAAAGCTCATCAACTAAGCACCTGTCAGCGGTGGGAATCGAACCCACGACCCTACGGAGCAGAGGCAGACATGCTGACCACTACACCAACGGGCCCGTTGCCCCAATTTCGTAACATCGTTATAATGTTTCTAAACGTAGGGGTATTCTGAAATTAATGATCTGCGACCCGCATTTTGTGATGTCAACGTCAATAATTATTATATATTTTTTAGGTATATTGCCACATGTGACCCTGTAACGAAGGCGACCGATGTTTGGAGATGCCTTTAAATTGGTGTCATATAACCCCACCCCCGGTATCCCGGTTAGCGGTGTGTTTACCCGATTCTTTATTGATAGAAAATAAACGGAGGGGAACTCCGGGTAAAGTGGGTGAGGTGCGCAAGGAGTTTGTTGGGAAGATATTTATTGATATTACAGATTTCGGTTGATTGTTTTCGCATGTACATATTTATATTGCG
>SJJU01058803.1:0-10247 GCA_012932125.1 Conopomorpha cramerella
GCCTTTAATCCCAAAGAGGGGTAGGCAGAGGCCCTTGCTAAGCAAGTACCCACGGTTCACCAAGCGTATTTAACCCAACGTGACAGGGGGTGAGCCCATCGCCGTTATAGGGTTCACACACCTTGTGGTGTGCGGGTTTCATCACGATGTTGTCCTTCACCTTCCAAAATATAAATACTATTCAAATGCAAACTATATTAACTTATTAATAGTTACATTCATAGAACGTTCTGCAAGTCGTTTCATTTAATTTACCTACAGGTATATCATATACATATTTTATATATCAGGTAAAATAAAGGTCATAGGTCATTAGAGCCACCCGGCGCCCACTCTGCACCACGTCACCTCGTGCTGTCAGTCTTCTTTATATTGACTTGCACGGGTATGAGCTCACTTCTCTGGCGTAAGCCCTACTACCTAGCCCAACCCACGGACAGTGGGTAGATCACTCTGTAACAACTGTCTGCTCACATGCTTGCAGCGATGTTGACTGTATGAAAAAAACGGTGCACCTCGCACTGGCCGTAATGATTCACGCGAGGACGATGCGTTGGCCACACGATGTTTATTAGTGACAACGTGGTGTCCACCCGTGGACCACTTGTCGACATCGAGTAGACGCGGAGTGGACGCTGGATGGCTCTAATGTGCTATAGTCTTAACCCTTGATTTGTATGATGGTTTGGTGCTTTTCTGAAGGATTTTGGACTCTATTGACGTTTGTTATTCTAATTACCATCTCCATCACATAAACCCGGGGGACGTTTATCATGAAATCTAGCTTTTAAGTACAATGTGAAATAATTGTTTACTTTTTAAATAGGTATGTGTACCTGTAGTGTTACATATCTTATGTGATTATTCTGTGATAATTTCTCTGAAATATTTAGATAATTCCAGTGAAGACAATAGGGTTCAAAGTACGTGTTGGTAAAGTGGCAATATACTAGCCTTTGTTTTATTAAGGGTTAATGTGTCGATCAACCGAGAATTTTAAGATGGTGTATTGCAATATCAGCGAGAGTCAAGCAGGGATGCCTCTTGTCACCGCGTCTGTTCATCTTCATGTTAGATGACGTTATGAGAAACAAAACATATTCATCAAGTGGCATGTAGTTTTATTAGTAGACACGGAACTTTATGCTTGACTGTTTGTGCATCCAAATTTAACACTCTTACTTTCGTATTCATAAAACGTCACAACAATGACTAACTACGTTGTGGAAGTATATCAACGTAGACCAGTTTGTCAGTAATTGGCGTATATTTGAGCAGTCAGACCTTCACTAGCAGAGCACTAGCGCCGTTATTGCTTCATGTATATGTATACCATGATTTTTTTTGGTACTTGAAAAGTTCAAAAAGGTATGCATATGATTCGAATTACTCGCGAATTCGAATCATTTTAAAATAAAATAAAATAATAAATAAATACACTTCACGCCTTTTAATCCCAAAGCGGGGTAGGCAGAGGTAATTTTAAAATTGTTAATTCTAAAATTCGAATAAATAAGGCGATTAGTAATAAGTTAATTCTCATATTTGAACTATTTCAACATCCATATACTGTCGATGTATTTACTATCTATAACTAAATTATTTTTCTGACTAGATACTTAACATTTTAAAACTCCACACAACCGTTTCATTACTACACACACCAAAATAAATCTAAAGGCGTGTTTATAAAGGAAACTCAGATCATTGCTTGTTTAAATGGTCATGTTTAAAAGAGAGCATTATAATAATGTTTAAGTAAATAAATGTTTATACCGAGTATAATGGCGCGAAATTAATCAAAGATAAGCATTCAGCTTAATTTCGTTGTTTACTCAAAGATTCGACCCAGTTACATGATTGTAGCGTGGCCAACTGGAATACGTCGGCTGCGTAGTTCACTGGTGCGTTTCGAATTCTGATCAGAAAAAAACAAACTACTTTTATGTACTACCTATTCGTTTTTCTTTGTTGACTTTGTAAACAAACACCACCAGAATTCGAGTGACAGTTTGAACTGACATTTAGTTTATTTTAATGGAAAGTGCTTAGCAAAGGCTTTATGAATTTATCCCGTTGTCGTGACGTCATCGTACTCACATGAGTGATCTGAACTTCAAAGTTAAAATTATGAATGTATAATATGTAATAAATGATCTAAGCTCACTTCGTGACCACGGCACACGTGACTGTGTCAAAACGTCGAGCAAATAACGAAGGTAAGCTAAATGCTTATCTGTCAAAATCTCAATACTCAAAATTCATAACGTTCTACAAATGTTATGATATTCTTGCTTCGAATTCGAGTAATTTACGTATGAAATTTAACAGAACTCCAGGAATATTTCAACAAAGCAAAGTCTGAGCTCGGTTTATAAATATCAACTAAATAAATTGAGCTACATTAAATAACTACTGATATAGGTTTTATTTCCACTAATATTTTATTACATTTCTATCCTTAATAGCGGATCGCGAATTGACACTTTGTGTAAATCTACTGAGATTCAAAATATCTAATCCTGGTTTAACATATTTTATTGGCTCTTTGGTTAGAATACAAAAGAAGTATTTGCATAGTTCATGTATTCTGCTATTTATTCCGAGCGTTGCGCAATGAGTTGATCAGAGAGTACATCTCTCTCTATCACCCCGCATCGCTACCAAGTACCCCGAGCGTGTCTATAGTGTGCGCGGAAACGTAAGTAATCGCCTGAGGTAGGTATGTGGCGGTGTGAGACGGGGGAGGTCGCCATTGAAGACTATGACAAGATCAATCGTAGTCGACGGCCTCTGACAAAAACACATCTAGACTTGCAAGCCGCGTGCCACCTTCATTCTGTCCCTTTCCCACCAAAATGAAATGCGATTTACTTTTGGATCCAAACTGTCACTTTCACTACCAATTTGACAGTTTGGATCCAGAAATACTGTGCTTCGCAGTAAGAGACAGAAAATATTTATCCTTACTCTCACTCGTTCATATCGATGTCTCATTCTAAACGTCAGTTTTGTATTACAAGTCTAGTTGTTTTGGTCTGAGTCGACAGCCGATTGAGGTACTTTAACGTTTGCCTTCCTCCCCCGCCGCGCCACTCGCATACCTCAGTTTTGACATAGGGTTCCTTGGGGAAAGTTGTTTGTTATGATATTGGGGCTGAGTGACTTTCTCGAGCATCTCGTAAGCCTTTTTTTAATTTAACGTTGTATAGTTAAACTAAAAGAACAATTGTGAAAGTGACTTTTTTTTAAATGGTATTGCTTTCAACCAGTAAAATTTGTCAGAATTGTGATTTTCTCATAGACACTTAAATAAGTGTCGGAACTGAATCAAATTGCAATGGGACCAAGCAGGAAGCACCAGCTTTCAATAAAAAAAATATCATCAAATTGGTTCACTCAGTCAAAACTTTTGAGGTAACAAATATATAAAAAAACCGACGATTTGAAAACCTCCACCTTTTTTTACGAAGTCGATTAACAAATAGTATATGAAAACATCGGGGTTGGCACCAGTGTATGCAGTGCATGAGGCGTTCAGTCGTGCCAGCGCGTGTAGGTGGAGGGCGGCTCGCGCGTCAGCACCGTGGAGTAGTGCAGCGCCGGCGCCGCGGACATCGCCAGCACCAGCGCGCCGTATGACGGCCGGTGTACTAACCTGAACAGTTTACATTACATCAACCATACATAAAAACAGTTCACGCTTAGCACTACCAATATTACCCTGACACACACACTCCTACGTCCGTAATTCCCAAAAGAAGGTGGACCTTTCACACCTTACTAAGGATCACAAAAACAATTCGGCCACAATTAGCATCATAAGGAGTTAATAATGGAAATATGGGCCTTCGATTACTTACAGGTTGCTGAATAAACATACATGTCCAGATCTCATAGTCGGTTCATACATGAATGACAGGCCAAGAAGAAAGACAGCTGTTGCAACCTATTTACATCCCAAACCAGCATGAATTGATTGGGTTCATATGAAGGGTATACAGGCAAATAACAAGGAATGTCACTTTTTTTTGTCAATTGGAGGTAACTTATTGTCTATGGTACGTTTATTCCGAATCATTAGCTTTTAAAGAAAACAACTATATAGCGCAAAAAAGGCGGTTTTGTTTTTGGTAGAAAGGAAAAAAACTAGGAATGTCCATGACTTTCAAACTTTTGAATGTGTATTTCTCAAAATCAACTCATTAGGACATTCCCTATTCTTTGCCTGTACCCTTCATATTAATAGGGTAAACTCTCAAACGAATGGGTCTAGTTTCACTTGACCCAAAAAAGCACGATTGATTAATAGATTGTCACTGAAAAATTATTGGATAGATTGCCTCACTTTCGTTGGCCATGTGGATCCCGTCTGAATTTAGCTTCGCGAGTTCTTTAAAAGTGAAGAATATAGTGGTTTAAGTTAAATTTGAACATTTACGAGAACCAAACGGTTTGAATCTACTTTCATAATGCGAACCGCCAGGACGTGGAATAACTCGCCGGTGTCTATGTTTCCTGCGCAGTACAGTCTGAAGGTCTTCAAGACACGGGTAAATAGGGACCGAATGAACAAGTGTGCTCCATCGTAGACCACATCGCTGATTAACATCAGGCAGGATTGTAGTCAAACGCCTGTTTAATGCGTTTAAAATAAAAACATATATGATACGGAAGCCCTAGCACGCGCTTCAAGAAAAATAGGTATAGGGAAAGGTATCTCCCACAACATTTTCACAATATTTTCCCACAACAACAAAAAACACTTACCACGGGACCGAGATGACAAACAAAGTGTAGGATATGGAGAACATGAAGCTGATCCACGCGCGAGAGCAGCTGCGCAAACGGTTCGATACCCACTGGGATTCTAGAACTGGAAAAGGAATTGAACACTTAATTATCACATATTTACGACAATCGAGTTAGACATAAATGTATGACCTCGGCATAAACTTAACAGTCATAATCATTTTATATGTATTGTACAATAATTATTCGTGTAAATTTTTAGTCGGGTAAATAATACCAAAAATGGTAATGAGGAGTTTTCTAAAAAAAACCAACCTGTTAAAGATCCAGAAACGAAAGAGATGCACTTTATTCATCATCTGCTGGCTTGTTCTTTTATTGGTTTTTCTTAAAGATACCTCCTCATTGACATAACGTAGACCTTGGTCATTAGAAAGGGGACTAAAATGTATAAAATACATTACTGTATTACATCCACTGTCAGCGTCAATATGTATGCGCGCATACAAAAGGGGTAAGATAATAACTTTGCCGATCATACAATCAACTTAGTCGTTTAACAAACAATACAAAACACCTGCTAGTTTATTTTCAACTTACGCAATGCTATCCAGCCAGGATGAAGCGTCATAGCGGAAGCGAACACCTGGAGCAAGCCCAGCGCCCGGTACTTCCACGCCGAGCCCGTGGCCTCGCGGCGCGCCGCCTCGTGCAACTGTCTTAGGCCGAACGAGCCCTTGCGAAGTAACGCGATCGGGTCCGCCGTTGGAAAACTGGCTGGACTGTACGCTTGGAGGACACCCTTCTCGACTACACCTACTGCTGTGTACTGGAATGTCATAGAGTACGTTGTGTTGTAAAGCATGAGGAAGGAAACGATCATGTATCACTACATAGTTTAAAACAAAGTCGCATCCCGTTGTCTGTACCTATGTATGCATGTATATTTAAACTTTGCAACGGATTCTGATGTGTTTATTTTATACATAGTGAGATTTCAGAGGTATGTTTATGTGAATTATGCATGCATAATATACTTAGTAGGGAAACAGTAACAGCATTGCACTCGTTCCAAGCCATGGCGGGCCGCTAGTAAAGCATATTCTTCTTATCACAATTGCCAATTTCACCTGTGTAGGAGAACCCGCAGGTCGCTTTTATTTATTCCATTTGCCTTTTGAGTGGTTATTACCGAAGCGACGACGCTTCGCCAACCGTAGAGGTAAGCCACTGTCAAGCAAGTAGTTAGCTCAACTGTTAGATGCTGTGACGGTCTCTAAGTCGCATTAAGGACTACTGTCGAGACAGTACCCAGGTCTCAGGTTAACGTGGCGTCCGAAGCACAAAGGAGCTCACTTAAAGGTGGTGGGCATTTGCCTACTAAGCAAGTGCCTCTGCCTACCCCGCTTTGGGATTAAAAGGCGTGAAGTGTTTTTTTTAAGTTGGTCACTTGCTCTTAATGTGGGTACGAGCGCTTCTTCTACAATGTACAGTTTATTAGACAATAGTGTGACAGTATCTTTGAATAAAATAATTGTCAGGATTAACTTATTGAAGATCCTATTAAGAACGCGAAAGTTTGGACGGATGATATAAGGATGTTAGTCTTTCACACAAAAACTACTGGACGGATTTCAATGTAACTTTACAATAATACGTATAGCTTGAACATCGGAATAAAACCTAGGCTATATTTTAATTCGAATTTCTTACGGAGGCGAGATAATCTGCGGATGACATAATTGGAAGACATCTAGTAAAAGATTTCACACACTTACAATGTCATCTTGTCTCCCTGCATACGAGAAATGTATACGCAGATCTCCAACTTGGTGATCCAGAGCGCTGTAACCATGGTAGTAGAAGCCAGAGTGCAGTTTGATGTCAGTGCGGTCCGGGCGGGAGTCTGACCATATTTCATAATAGTCATTTACTTTTCTTTTCACGTCTAACCCTGTAACAAAAACGGCAAATATATAAAAATTAATTGCAAAATGTGTTGGTAAGCACATAACTCTGGAAAGGCCCTTTCTGCAATTTTTTTTCTGTTGTGCTTATTAATGAGCAGAAGGTTCTAATGAAAAAAATGACATCCACTGTTGGACACAGGACACTCTGAAGGCTAATTTTATATTCATATTAATAGTTAAAACAGGACAATGTCTGTCGGGTCCACTAGTTTCTAATAAAAATGTTTAAGGCAACTTAAGAGATATTCTTACTATAATATAGATATATACAAATACTGAGTGGTGGGCTATATATGTTAAATTGCCATGTTTTTGTGAGATCATAAACAATTATCGTGATGACAATGATGATGACATGTTAAAAAATTCTATAATAATAGATTGGGTATGTACAAGATATGCAGTTTCTTCATAATCACTATGTAAATGTCAAACGTACAAGAGAAGGTAACTTACCCAAATATAGCCATCCTATTCTAACAGACTCTGCAATGTGCGTTTCACTGAACATAGGAATGGAAGTAGGGTTGTGGTGCCCAGACCGTATATAGAAAAGTGAGGAATCTACTACAAAATCTCGCCAATCTTTATGGTACCAGTATGTTTTCTGTGACTCGTCTCCCGGCTCTGTGATAACATTCTCCTGATCACTGAAATTAAACATATTCACAATCAATTAAACTCCACTCATAGATCATATAATGCAAAATACATATAATATCATTATGTTATATTCATTACGATTAGACCCTATTATCTATGTAGCATTTTGGTGGCAGCAAATTTTAGGGACCTTATTAATTCTAATAATATACATTGTACTTATATATTTTCATAAAAAAATTGAATTAAAGTTTAATTTATACTATGGCCCAGCGATGGCGGTGACTTGCGAGACATTTTTTATTTGACATGATTGTTATTTTATTTAGACATTTTAGTGATTTATTTTGTTTTAGAATTATTTTGATTTTACTATCAATTACCCTATCACTAATACAGTTGCCACCAAAATGCTACTAGATAGTAAGGTTTAATTATCATAGGTAGGATTATCTCAAACACTGTTTTACATACATACATAAACTTCACGCCTGTCTCCCAGAGGGGTAGGCAGAGACTACAGATCTCCATTTGTCACGGTCTTGACATACCCCTTTCGCTTCATCTACATTCATACATCTTTTCATACATGACCTTCGGTTTCGAGTACTGTTCACGCCACCTTCGGCCAGGACATCACCAATCTGGTCTGTATATGTCCTTCTGGGGCGACCTCTACTCACTCGGCCCATTACATCACCCATATAAATCTCTTTCGACAATCGCCTTTCATCCATTCTCTCTATATGCCCAAACCACCGAAGCATGCCCTTTTCAATCTTGGTCACTACGTCTGTTTTAATTACATGATAACATACCACAAAACAACCTGTGTATAACTGGAGATACAAAGATTTGAATTTATTAAGGGCTATATAATACTAACTGAAATGGCAAACATTCTTTGCTAATATACATTATTAACATAGCTCGATGTCAGAAGCAAAAGGTAGGTTGTGTCATTGTAACAATATGACACTTCCGACCTAATGCTTCTGATGTATAGATATATGCATGTATCATACATATAAACCATCAATAAGAATCATACTATCTATTAAAAAAAATTGCATCAAAATCTCTGGCTCAGTTCTAAACATCCAAGCATACATAGGGACAGAAAAAGGAAAGCAACTTGGCTTCATATTATGTATTGATATATGTACATGTTCATAAATGTAATGGTGATGTAATGTTTGAATAAAAAGTAATTGTTTTCAATGTCTTATTATGATTATTTTTTTACAGAGTTTGAATTACTGAATGAATAAATAAATGTTCCTAAATTGATTGACAGAACTTTAAAACAGTTTCAAAGGTCATTGGGCGAAATCTGACCCGGTTTTCGAAATATGTCCTACAAACATTAAATTACTTTTAAATTATTGAGTTTTAGTATACCTTTCATTGTATGTTGTTTTTAGAACAAAAAATCGCCGCAGATGTCTTAAAAACAACTTTAAGTGTTTCAAAATATTTACTGTTGTAATCAATAAAAGTAGTTACAATAACAGAAATGCACGGCTAGGAGCTGCATTAGCCGCCTCACTCGCTTATTGGAAAGTTTTATTAGTATTTTGTTGATGTGGAAATACTAAACAGCTGTGTTTTACAGGGAGATAGAATAAGTTTTAATTTTTATGGTAGAATAAGTTTTAATAATTTTAGGTGATCAATAAATAGATAGTTAAAGGCAGCAGACAAACGCAACGAGTTTAGTTGGTCCACAGTGTGACGAAAAAACCGTTGCAAATAATCGACAAATGTCGAATTATCCCTCCTTCTACTTATACATTAATTTTATTTTTGGGCAGATTCCCATACACTACATTAATGCGACATATATTTTCGTAAACTAGGGATGTTTATCTAAACATCCAAACCAATTTTGTTTCTGTAGGCCGTGGGTATGGTTTCCATACTAAGTTGCCCAGTGACCTTTATTAAAAAAATATTGATTTAGTTGGTATTCATTACCTGTACTTTCAATATAAATTTACATAATAATATAAAAGGTACACTTACGTTGTTTCTTCAATCCATTGATACATTTGCACTCGCTTTCTTAATTTTACAGCCTGCACTTGTATATTATAATCTGGTTCCGCAATAGGCTCCAGAACATTGAGGGGACCGATTATGTGAACTACTCTACCCTCGTATCGAGCTGGATCCTCGCCTGTGTGGACATCAATACTTTCTGCTGCTGATATCAGTTCCTCTAACATCAGGTTACTCTGTATTGTTTGTGCCTATTAAAAAAATACTTTGGTTATAGGTACTTTTTTATAAGTTCGCGTAGGTGCATATTACAATCAAATAATTTTACCTCTGCCCACAAAAGAAAGTATGTAACACCAGCAAATAAAACCAGACTCATAACAGTGGTAAACCAAGTGTCTTTGAATTGTGCTTTCACTGAGCGCCAAACAAGCTGAAATGTTATTTTTTTGTATAAAACACAGTAGTAAATATAACAAAGAAAGTGAGTAGATAACAGGATACCATACCATTGTAGTAGATTTTATTATAAATCAGTGAACTTGTGAACTTTGTACAAATACAATTATTTTGATCGATTACAACTTTACAAGCAAAGTCGCCCACAGGATCAAAAACAGCTGTTTTGATTGATTTATAGTAAAGTGTCAGTTTTATAAGATACTTTTACTTTTCTGAGTGCTACACTAGAATAATATTCATTCGATTATATAATATATTGTAAGAATAATAAAAACATTATTATTTCCAACTGTAGTGATACGTTAAAAAAATGCTACTTACGTATTTTTCAATTATTTATCTACATAAAAAATTTACACCAGCCTTATGGCTATACTACCGATAATGTTCATAATCAATACTCAATAAAAAAAAAACGCTGTTTGTTTTGAGGTTATGCTTATGTTATTGTTTTTCAAG
>SJJU01058825.1:0-10038 GCA_012932125.1 Conopomorpha cramerella
TGTAATTTTTTTCTTTCATAAGAACCTTCTGCTGTCATTAATAAGCACAACAAAGGAAGAATTAGCGAAATCGGTGCACCCGTTCCGGAGTTATAACATTACAACGAAAAGTGGCATTGATTTTTATATACCTCTATACGTATAAGATAGATAGAAGATGTGTTACTACAGGTTTTAGCTAACTCCATACCAAATCTTACTAAAATCAGTCTAGCCGTTTGTACGTGAACGAGTAACCAATATGCTAAATGACAAACTCTCGCCTTTATAATATTCGTGTGATATCCAAATAACGACACAAGTTATGTAATATTTCTTTCAATAAGGCACTTCGTGAGACTTCGTTCTGGACTGAAATACGCTGACAATGGCAGTAGTTTATGAAAACATTTATTTTCAGCAGTTATTTTTATCAGTCTAGTGGACGCCCCGCGATTTCATTCGCGTAGTTTATTCTACAGTATTTCATAGAAACTATAACACCCTCTACACTCTACACAATGCCATGTCACACGGGATCGGGGTAAAAAGTATCCTATGTCCATCTCCTGGCTCTAAACTACCTCCCTGATAATTTTCAGCTAAATCGGTTCAGCCGTTCTTGAGTTATAAGTGGAGTAACTAACACGACTTTCTTTTATATATGTGTAGATGACATTATGTGTTAAGGTCACCGTCTACCAAATCTCAGGACAAAACAATCTGTAACTCGATATTGTTCACCGGGTATATAGGCGCGAATATAATCAAAGACAAGCTCGAGCTTACCTTTGTTATTTTTCTCGACGTTTCGACGCAGTTGCATGCGTCGTGCTCACGAGTGGACTGGAGTGCGACGGTTTGATTTGCACTGGTTTGATACGAATCCGCAACTACCCTGAGTCACTATTTTCACAAAAAACTGTAATAACACCCCCAAAAGAACTCAGAACACAACGAAATACTGTCTGTATTGTCTGCCGAATAAGTTTCAAAGTTCTAAATCTACCAGTTACTTATTTGAATATAGTCTAATACAAGAAGTCTCGAGGCTTCACACAGAAGACATCAGATATTCCTAAGAAACTTTAACGCCACATCCACATTCTTGGGCAAGAACTCCTTCTACGAAGTACTTGACCCTATGTATGCTAAGACCTTTAAAACTATGCAACGGATTTTGCGGTTCTCGGTTACGGATACGGTTCTACATACATACATACATACACTTCACGCCTGTCTCCCAGAGGGGTAGGCGGAGACTACAGATCTCCATTTGTCACGATCCTGACATACCCCTTTCGCTTCATCTACATTCATACACCTTTTCATACATGGCCTCCGGTTTCGAGTACTTTTCACGCCACCTTCGGTCAGGACATCACCAATCTGGTCTTTTTATGTCCTTCTGGGGCGACCTCTACTCACCCGGCCCATCACATCACCCGGATACGGTTCTCTTTAACAAATAGAGTGATTCTTGAGGAAGGTTTGTTGAGGAAGAAATGTGAATGTTGGTGGAGAGCGTCTGTGGTCCAGTTGGTCGGATACTTGACTTGTAACGGGGAGGTCCCGGGTTCGAGTCCGGCTACTGGACGTGTACCAATGGGACTCTTTTTCAGAGCCTATGTACGTAACGCAACGCTCGTACGGTGAAGGACAACATCGTGATGAAACCCGCACACAACAAAGTGTGTGAACCCTATAACGGCGATGGGCTCACCCACAGACGCTCCGGAATAAAGGTACCCTTGAATATATACCTCAGCGTACATGTACCGAACAATCGAAATGAAAGAAGTAGTGCCAACGTCATACAAATGCGTACATTACAGTATAAATCCTGACATACGGCATCCATTGCGCATTAACACAAGCGCTCGCCGCCCACCGACACAACTATGCTTTTAGTGGACGCGCGGATTAACAGTCCCTTCGTGGAAGTTCTTAGAGAGTCTGTCAAATATAATTGAGATAAGCTGGCTGCCTTATTTATGTGGTTCTTTGAAGGCGAAGAGGTTTCGCCTTAACTACTAGTCGTGTGATTTTGTATGACTGAATGATCATCTCTCGGTCAATCTACTATATAAAAATAAGTCGGGTTTTCCTCCCTGACGCTATAACTCCAGAACGCACGAACCGATTTCCAGGGTTTTGCATTCGTTGGAAAGGTCTCAGGCTCCGTGAGGTTTATAGCAAAGAAAATTCAGGAAAAAATTCAACAGAAAAGTGGGTAAACGAAACGAACCCATCTGGTGGCGAAACGGAGTTCGCCGGGTTTGCTAGTACAATATAGAATACTCCGAAAAGCAATTCGAGATATAACATAGCGCATGTCCAGTCTGCTGAAGTGACAGTGGGCCGGGCATATTATGAGCCGTAGAACCGATTACAGTTGGGGTAAACGAGTTCTGGAGAAGAGACCGTGTCTCGATAAGCGGAGTGGAGGACGCCCTCTGGCAAGGTGGACCGGTGATTAGCGCATGATAGCTGGATGTGACAAGGCGGAATTTAATCACAGTGACATGAAATTGCCTACCTATGCGTAATATAGGCTGTGGTGTTCGCCTGTAATTGGTCGTGCACTTTAGTTATGTAATTTCAGTACTCGTTTTATATTATTAAGTTAAACTGAGTGTTACGTCTGTTGGTGAACCTATATAAATAAATCATCATCATCAGCCCATACTGGAATCTGTTCCATTTACCTTATGCTTCACGATAATTAAAATTCATTCAGTAGTGCTTCTTTTCCGTGAAGATACATTAAAAATACTTTTCACGCCTTTTAATCCCACAGCGGAGGTCCACCAACCGTATTTAACCCAACGTCACAGGGTGTGAGCCCACCGCCGTTATAGAGTATGTTTAGTTTAGGTAGTTTATATGGTTATCACATATATAGATACATAAATTAATCGCAAAAATTCCAGAATGCAGTCCTTCTGTAGTCTATAAGATTATAATTATTATTCTAGTAGTTTATAAGATTAGTACGCTATGACCATTTAAGTGAGGGACCGTTTATTTTCGTAATAATTTCGCCGTTCTGTATTTTTTCTCCAGCGTGGGATAATCCAACTCATACTTAAAGCTAGTAGCTTTCATTACGTTTCTAATGGTATCTTTGTAGGGGTGATATATAGCCCGTTAGCGGGGATTTTGATGTATTAATACATATTTTCATGAAGAACCTAAGGCTTGGGATTTCAGGGAGAGCTTTAGCGCGTGATAAAGGGACTTCGGAGAACCATTAATAGCCTTTCCTTCCTGTCTCTCGGTATAAAATAATTCATGTCGGATACAGTTATAAATGTAGCGAAAAATATTTTTTTTATATGCTATCAGAAATATAGGTGCTACGTATTTTTTTACATATACATTTGTATGAATGAATAAAGGTTTTTTTTTGAACTAAAAATAGTGATCTACCTATTTTTTTGCTACAAAATAAAGTAAGCTGGAGCTCATTCTTAATAGTCGATATTAACCATAAATGCATAATTATTTATATAGTACTTTATAGCAGTAAAAGTACAATGACTAGTCCAATTCATACCAGGTAGATATAACATGTACGCGAACCAAACGATTTCCGTCTACTTTCACAGTGCGAACCACCAGGATGTGGAATGACTTGCCAGAGTCTGTGTTTCCTGCGCAGTACAGTCTGAAGGTCTTCAAGTCACTGGGGTGAAAGGTACCTAATGAACAAGTGTGCTCCATCGTAGGCCACATCGCTGCTTAACATCAGGCAGGATGATAGTCAAAAGTTTGTTCACTGTGTTTAAAATATATTAAAAAACAGTGGGTGATGGACTTACTCTTCTTTTAAAGTCAACCACACAACGTGGGAGAACATAAGTGATTATACTGGTTGTTATGCTTTTTTAAAATATAAATAGATGCACTTCACGCTTTTCATCCCAAAGCGGCGGTAGGCAGAGGCACTTGCTTAATAAGCGAATGCCCACGGTTCACCAAGCGTATTTAACCCAGCGTGATAGAGGGTGAATCCATCGCCGTTATAGGGTTCACACACCTTGTAGTGTGCGGGTTTCAACACGATGTTTTCCTTCACCGTACAAGCGTTACGTTGCGTACATAGATCCCATTGGTACACGTCCAGTAGCCGGACTCGAACCCGCGACCTCCCGGTTACAAGTCAAGCATCCGACCAACTGGACCACAGAAAGTATTAACAAATATTTGGATATATGTTAATATTCGCTGTTTGAAGTAAATGCCTTTGCTTAACCGCCCACTCCACACAACGATTGATATCAGCGCTCAGAAATAACGTGTCCCTAACCAATATCATTTTAACTGCATATCGTTTTAACACTTAACCTGGGCTACAGTTCAAATATCAATAATCCAAACAGCGGTGTCCCGCTTGCGTGCATTATCCGTATACTGCGAGCGCAGCTGCGCTTTCTGTACGTTTCTAGTTGGCTTCCGTCCATTTCTGATTGTGACGGGAAATCCAACAACAATACTGCGAGAAATCCTCATCCATCTAACTCTTTCGTTCGCGTTGTGGCAGACAGGGATGGAATGTACGTTGGCCGCGTCGGTGCCACCGCGAAATCGGCTCAACTCTGTTTAATTATATACACTTATTAGGCGGGGAAATGTATTTTGACACGTACAAAATAAGGTAGTTATTTGCATGCGGTGTTTTCATTAGAATATGTGTCAGTGAACTGTGGTTGCACGTAATTACTGTGAGAATTTTTTGCCGCCGCGCGTACTTTCCCGGCTAGTTTTAATTTTAATCATTTTAAAAGCTAATAATGTTGAACTTATTTTTCCACGTTTTTTTAGTAGTTGCGGGTATAGTTTTTTGCTGTTTTATGGTATGTCATTAACTTTTGTTTAGGTTTCACGCAACACTGAAATAAGTATTCATGAAAAGTTCACCCAGTGAAAACTCAACTCAAGTTTCATGTGGCATCAACTTTGGACTCTACTCATAGGACATATAGTCGAAAAACCAACGGCAAAAAATGTATTAAGGGCATGATTTTATTTATTGATACTTAAGAAATCAACTTATGCACATTAACGGCCTTACTAATAATGGCACAATTGCTATTTCGAAAATACACAAAGCTCAACTTAACTTGTCAGTTGTATGTCAAATACGGAATAACCAGTTCAAGTAGACCTTGTAATAACCGTTGTATAAGTAATAACGCATTTATTGGTAAGGGGGTAAGATATTAAGCATTCGTATCACAAAGCCTCCATGCCAAATTTAAAAATTTCTTACACAAGGGGTCATAAATACAGTCCGGGTTTGCTGTACTGTCAAGGTTATCCTTTGTCTCTGTCCATTACAGCGAGAGTGAGTGGGACAGCTACAGGCCCCAGAATCCGCAGCCAACCTAGTTGGCAGACCTCCAACTCCACAGCTATAGCCTTGATGAAAACTGTATGGAGCTGAGAAAAAACCCCCGTCTTTAAAACAAGTATGCCCTTGGGAATAATATTTTATTCCGTGTGTGTGTTTTTTTTTCTTTTCACGGAGTAAAAAATGTTCTGATAAAGGTATTGAACCCCTTTTGCACCAACCTTTATACGAGGTATATTGTAAGAAATACACATATCAAAAGTGTCTAGGGATTAAGAACATTTTTAGCTCTAAAAAAAAAGGAATTTATTTAAATCAAATCTAATCTTCTGGATTGGTCTCCTACCTAATTCCTCATGCCTGTATTATCCTCATGACTTATCACCACATTTTGAATAAATTATGAATGAATCCAGTTTTTGTAAAATATATTCTTAATTGTAATCTTCTAAAATGTACTTGATCCCTAGACACTTTTGATGTGTGTACAATTTTCAAAGCTACCCACTACTGGACGATGGCATCATCCATGATAATTTGTGGGGAAATGCCAGTAATCTGCACGCTTGGCAGGCAGGTTGGCGATCGCAGTGGTGTTGTGGTTTAACTCACAGAGAGCGCTGCCCGTCCTCTGGAGATTCATACATTTAATAGAAATCTAGGTCCAGCCATTTCGGATTACGCGTGAATTTAGTGGGTTTAATGTTCGGTGACGAATTCTAAAACGTTTACTAAGATTATCTTGTCAATTTAGATATGAACTACGTTCATATTTTGCGTACAGTCGACCGAGAATCTGCTCTACCACCATAAGCTTGCCCGCATGATGTACACTGCTAGACAAGAGCCTCCCCAATTTTTTTCAATTATCATTTGAAATTCAATATATTAAGTGAAAATTCATACAATGAAAAAAGGACAAAAGGATATACGTCATTACGGAAATGATTTCAATCACGCCGAAAAGAAAATCCCTGTCCATATTTTCAATTGTATATTGAATTAAATAGCAGGAACATTTTTGGCCAACGCAGTTCCTTGTTACCATGAATGCTTATCAGTTAGGTATTATGTGAAGGCTACTATTTATTTTTTACTAGTTAACCCGCCTAGTTATTTTGCTAATATACATTATTTCTCTACTATTATATGCATATATCTTTCACGAGAGTCACTCTGTCTATCAAAGAAAACCGTATTAAAATGCATGTTGCATAGTTTTAAAGATCTAAGCATACATAGCGACAGACAGCGGGAGGCGACTTTGTTTTTTACTACGTATACTTTGATTCTGTGCAAAGTTTATACCAGATATTACGACACTTTTAAACTTTTAACATAATGCCATTGTCGTTATTTTTTGCGTTTCTGTGCATTTTTAAATTATTTTTCGATATACACACATCAAAAGTGTCTAGGGATCAAGTACGTTTTAGAAGATTGCAATCAAGAATATATTTTACAAAAACTGAATTCATTCATAATTTATTCAAAATGTGGTGATAAGTCAATGATACAGGCATGAGGAATTAGGTAGGAGACCAACCCAGAAGATTAGATTTTAATAAATTAAATGTTTTTTTTAAGAGCTAAAAATGTTTTTGATCCCTAGACACTTTTGATGAGTCTGTGTGTATTTCCGCAGAAACGAAATTAAATCAAATAACCAACAAGAATAATTTACGGCCAGAAATCACAACAAAAAAGATCTCATTACGTGTTTTATTTCGCATTTTAGTCAAATACACCAACACGGCAACATTCTAGGTATTTCGTATTTAAATTGCCCAAGTTGGTGGTGTGCAGTGCACGCTACTCGGCCGTAGCGTGGTGTGTAGGCGCGTTGTAATAATGCCCGCAGTACAGTTAGTGGGCAGCGAGATTAACCAGGTCACACTGCCTGGCCTGTTACATGCACTAGGCACTCTTGTGTACCTAGGCGGCTGTGACGTCAGCTTGTTTTACTACGCAACCTAACAGGATTACCCATAATGCCCAGGGAAGGTATTAAAATGCAAATCCACAGCGTAAAACACTACAGGCTTTTTAGATGATGAAAATAATATAAACGGTTTTTATCACTTCGGGCGCTAAGGGAAGTGTTTTAAGTGATATTGTTACGGTGATGTCGTTTTAATTTACACAATAAAATAGGAGGGTATAAAAAAAAGTAAGGAAATTAATGATGAAAAAAAAAAGTATTTTTTCTCCGCGTCTCAGGTTATGAAATAAGTACTTACCAATAAAATTCATCTCGACTCTCGTATCACACGCGTTACAGTTTACAAAAATACAATTCAACTATCCATAACAGTCTTATAAAACTCTAATACAAAATATAAGTTAATTTAACATTTGAGCACCAACTACATGATCTAAGGCTATGATAAGAAGAGGAAAGTTTTGATATTGATATAGTTTGACTAGGACATTGTTGGCGACCGTTCGGCACGGCAGCCGCGCAGGCAATGGTGCGTACACCGCTCTGCAGTTCTATTTATACCCCCTCACACACACAGGCGCGCGCTCCCTTCACGTACAACGCAACACAGCACCAAGGCACCCTCACTCAATGTCTGTTAAAGGCGCACACAGCTGTCTAAAGAGGGGGGCACAAAACCTCTTTTGTAAGGCACTAATAGCGAAGTAAAAGTTGATTTTCTCCGAGAATCGGGTGCGTAATGATGATTATTGTATTGAGTGCGATCCTTTTGATGTGACGTCATGGATGAAAAGGACTTTAAAGTTTCTTTGAGTGAAAATTTGAATTGTTCGAGAGATGCGGACGAAAGTTGCCGCAAAAATTACTCTCGACTCGACGTTTCGTTTCGGCGTTCGAAGAGTCGTGGAAAGGAATGCGTTTGTTAAGTTGTAACCTTATTTAAGGCATCCTACTTTACCTTTTTTCTTTTTTGAATAAATTCTTTTTTTAAAGCTTGCCAGTTTTGCGTTGTATTTGAGTGAATCTAAAAATATTCCGTAGTCATTTTGCTACGTCAGGATATTTTCTGTAGTCTACGCGAGCTACGTCGTAGCAGATCGTAGTAGTTGCACCGGTCAACTCCAATTACGTATGCAACAATGTGCTATCTCGTTATATTTTCCAGGATATCTAGAGGCTAGCGTGCTATTGCAATTACTGTTATACAAATTCAGTCCACTGCTGCTTTTGTTGAAGCAGAATATTAAACTAAGTTAAAAAGAGAAGCAGTGTACTACTGTTGTATTTCGAATGACAATATTATTGCAATCGAAATACATGTTGCAATTGCAGACTCAAACCTTGCATTATATAATATAATTTTGTTCGCAAATAATAAACCTAATAAGTTTTTGCGAACAAAATTAAATTGTATTCTTTGCGTTATAGGTATCATTTTTGTTTACTTTTCATGACAGTCACGTACGTTATCCCATTAGGAATTAATCTAAGCTATTTATTACTGAAAATTAATTACATTTCAACAGGAATATATGTTTTACGTATTTAAGCTGCCTTTTGTTTGAACCAAATACTTTATTTTTCTATAACTTTAGGTACCGATTGAATTGCGATATAACTAACTATGTAATATAATTAACCGACTTTAAAAAGGAAGAGGTTCTCAATTCTTCGGTATTTTTGTTTATGTTTGTTACCTCAAAACTTTTGACTGGGTGATATGGATTCGATGATTCTTTTTCTAATTGAACACTTCTTCACCTATTTCATTAGTTCTGGATGTGTACCAATGGGACTCTTTTTCAGAGCCTCTGTACGCAACGCAACGCTCCTAAGGTGAAGGACAACGTCGTGATGAAACCCGCACACCACAAGGTGTGTGATCCCTATAACGGCGATGGGCTCACACCCTGTCACGTTGGGTTAAATACGTTTGATGAATCGTCCGTATTTGTTTAGCAAGTGGCTCTGCCTACCCCGCTTTGAGATTTAAAGTCGTGAAATGTTTTAGTTATTATTTCTTACAAGTTGAGGAGTGATTTGTTTCAGCTTTTTTTAAATGTGGGTGATGCTATTTATTAATTCATCATCATCACCATCAGCCCATACTAGTCCACTGCTGCTGCTAATTTATTAATTACTCATTTTCTAATACAATCTAATAAAAACCATAACTCTATTGATTTAGATAGTATTATGTAGTATAGTAGCAGTAGATAGTAGTTGATGAAAGGATTCGAGATCCAGGTTCTTTATATTTTATCTAATACTTTATTGCACTAAAAGTGCTAAAGCAAGTGCCTCTGCTCACCCCACGGTTCACCAAGCGTATTTAGCCGATATTTACGACATAACGTTATGTACACCTTATATATCTATATATATAAAATGACTTTTTGTTGTAATATTATAACTCCGGAACGAGTGGACCGATTTCGCTAATTCTTACTTTGTTGTGCTTATAAAACAGTTTTTAAAAAGAAAATTTTCGAAATTCTGGACATATCTTCAACACAATAAATCGTGCAGACTTAACACACTATATAATAAATAAAAAATGTACGTAGGTAATGTATTTATATTTTAATATCAACTGTCCACTGTCTGTTATACTATAAATTAATATTATTGTAAGTTTAGCTAAGATGTATATTATCCTTTCTGTGTTAGCCTATAATTAAGATAGCACTGTACCGTAATGTCTGCGGCTTTTTTATTGGATTTTATTGGTGTATATCTTGTTGGCTTCCCAAATAAATAA
>SJJU01059209.1:0-10364 GCA_012932125.1 Conopomorpha cramerella
CAGGGTGGCGGCGTCTGCGCACACGCCGCCGCCACCGCCGCCGGCCATGAGCCGACCAGTTTAAAAATAACCTTTATTATATACATACAACAATGATTATTTTGCGTTCAACTAAAAACGAGACGTTTGACCACGTGCATTGTTGATGATCAGCACGATAACACACACACACACACATACAGTAAATTTTCTGATTTTTGTTTCCGGTATGATGTGTGCTATAATAAAAATGAAGCAGGTGGACTCAGTGAAAACTGGCACTACAATCTCGTCATCGATTCAAGTAGAGCCTCACGGCCAACATTAGGAAAATCGGCACAATTTTTGGCTTTGGACGAAGAATAATGATCCTTAAGTGGTCCTGAAGCACAGTCAGTTATTAAGCACACATTCCTGTGAAATTAATGTGATTTTACGCCGTTTCTTCGTCGGCACAACACATTGATTCCCTCACATTGAACACTGTTACAAAATGGCACAATCCTTGCTAATAAGAAAATTAAGAGAAACTTTCACTTGCTCAGTGTCTTGTCCTTTTAAAACATTTGACACTTCCTTGACATTTGAAGTAAGTTAAAATCGTGTGTAACCTTTGTTATTAGTATGAGGTTCCTGTCTTTTTTGTAATCTCTCCCATAGAGTTGTGCTGAAGCAGAAAAAGCAGCTTTGTACCGAAGGAAAAAAACCCAAAAATCTAGTTGAAGTAAAACGTTTTAGCGTTTTTTTTAAGTATCCCAAGAGTCCTTCTACTAGAGATGTCTTTTCTTACTTTCATCAGAATGGTGAAAGTGTGCATCTAAATCATATAAAAAAAATATTCTAGACAACGTCTCCGATAAACAACGCGAAAAAACTCAAAATGAAAACATCAAATTTGAGGACACCATACAATCTAAGATATTCACTGTGTAATTTATTGACAGAGCTTCCATTGTTTGCGAATGTCTTATCTGTAAAGACGTTTAATAATCAATATCCTTTCACTTGGTTATACTACGAAAGTGTAAGTGAATAAAACTTACTGTAGGCATTTTTGTTTTCATTCTTAGAGTTTTGATCTTGACTTTGCTCAGCTTTTTCGTAGGACTTACGAAGTCCTAATGGAGTCTCATCCGTGATCTCAGCCTACCCCACTGGAAAACGAGCATGACGTATATGTATTTTTGAAATCTTTATTGTACAGTTGTATATACAGGTACATTTTCTTACAGTCAATTCAATTTATGGAAGTAGAAGTGTAAATTTTGCAGAAAAAATGTTATTGAAACGTGTCTCCAAATTAGGGATCATGGTGTGTTGGTGGAGTTCTAATAACAGACTTTTAAGTAATTTTCCATACTACAAAGGTGAGGGTTAAACGTTGAAATTATAACAAAATTAATTTACAACACCTGACCATTTCCAGAGCAGGTAACTTAAACGATTGACTTGTTCTCCTTCACTGTCAAACATTTTAACGAATCCCATAAAATCCATAATCAAATACTTTGTCAGACGAGAAAAAAAAACAGACAGAGAATTATCAAAATATGATTATCTAATTAAATTATAATTGGAATGATCTCCGAACAAGGAAGAATATCCTCTAGTAAAATTAATAATGCAAATAGATAAGTCTTTATGATGGAGGGTGTGTTTTAAGTAGTACCTTCAGGGCCGTTCTCTTTTAAACAAGGAAAACATCAGATATCAAGGTCTGGTTGATAAAATTACATTTTAATCGTTGTTTTGTTGTTACACACTACTAGTACAAGATTGTAAAGATCTCGATGATATCGCTTGCACATAATGATCATATTGTATCTAAAGTAGGTAACACGATACGAGCACGCATGGCTGAGGGAGCCACCGCCCGCTGCGAGTCTAATATTAGACGAGGCTGAGACAATGTCGCTGTTTCAAGCGAAATAAATAGAAATTGAAGTGCAATGTAACAAAGATTATGTAGCTTAGCTAATTGTATTGCATTTTGCTAATCATGAAGAGAAGTATAGTATTTGCAGTCATTCGATTTATACAAGAGATACACACATCAAAATTGTCTAGGGATCAAGTACATTTTAGAAGATTGCAATCAAGAATATATTTTACAAAAACTGAATTCATTCATATTTTATTCAAAATGTGGTGATAAGTCATTGATACAGGCATTGGGAATTAGGTAGGAGACCAATCCAGAAGATTAGATTTGACTTTTATATATATTATATGTATATTACATATTTATATTATATGTATATTAGACTTTTTTTAGAGCTAAAAATGTTCTTGATCCCTAGACACTTTTGATGTGTGTATTATAGTAGTTTTATTATAGACATGTACACCACCCTGCCCAACTTTTCCTGTCGTGGGGGTAATAAGAGGCGGCCGAGGGAACTCCCCAAGGACGGACAGCAGCGCTCTCTGAGTTAAACCTTAACACCGTCAAAAACGTCGTCCATACCAGATGGATTTACCATTTACGCGAAATGCCAGGATGTGGAATGATTTGCCCGAGTCTGTGTTTCCTGCGCATTACAGTCTGAAGATCTTCAAGTTGCGGGTGAATAGGAACCTAATGAACAAATTCGCTCCATCGTAGACCACATCGCTGCTTAACATCAGGCAAGATGGTGGTCAAAAACTTGTTTATTGTTTTTTAAAAAAAAAACACCACCTCGATCGTCAATCCGCCTTTCAAGACTTCAAACATGGCGGCATTTCCCCCCCCCCATTGATCTCGAAAACATTAGGGGTTCTTGTTTAGTACTGGACATCACGACATATAATAATGTCTTGCTCCGTGTGTCATGAAGATTTTAAATACAGCTTGTCTACTTGTGAGATTATATTTTGTCTTCATTTCTATATTTTTTTATCTAGCCAACTCTTTCTGGGGAATCCCGTATTATCATGTATAAAGTTAATTGTAAAAAGATTTTGCATACCCTTGTCGAACCGTGGGCATTAAAAAAAACGCAAACTGCTTTTATAATTTCAGCCCAATGTCCACTGTTGGATCCAAGCCTCAACAAAATCTTATAAAAAATATTTTTTCGGTTTGCTGTGAAACTTTGATACCGATAATACATACAATACATACATACACTTCACGCCTGTCTCCCAGAGGGGTAGGCAGAGACTACAGATCTCAGATTGATACCGATAATATTTTCATTAATCATCGATCGTTATATCTAATATATAAAATTCTCGTGTCACAGTTTTCGTTGCCATACTCCTCCGAAACGGCTTTACCGATTTTGACCAAATTTTATACACGTATTCAGTAGGTCTGAGAATCGGCTACTATCTATTTTTCATGCATCTACCAGTTGTATTTCTCCCAATACACGGTGTACAAAGGCAACTTATCATGGCAAAACAAATGTTTGCCGGGACAGCTAGTATCGTTATATCATTTTATGTAACTGTTGAACTACTGATAGCTATATATAGTTCTAGAGCCCTTTATAATAAGTAACAAGATTTTATCACCAATGGAAATAAAACACTTTTATGATGATAATTTACTATCTAGCGACAAAATGCGGTGTAACAAATCAATTGTAAATTGAGCTGTCTTTCAAGGCATTTCATATGTCACTATAGATCAGGTGAGAATGGTCAAAGACCATATAACATAAATCGATATAATCTGTACTTGAAGCTAAATAAAGCTACCTAGATTTTATGCTGATTATGGTGTCGTATGATACTTGACATCATTGAGCACTCCCCACTATAATAAATATGTATACAATGTCCAGAATATGTATATTATTAAACAACTGTCTGTAAATAAAAAAATAAAAAGCATAATATATAACTTAATCCTTCGAAACTTTAACACCTGCTGCCGTGACATTAAGTTACATTGGCAAAGGTCAATGATCCAATTAGGTCGATTTATACGTTTCTTATCTATATGCTGTACTATTATTTTTACTTCTTCTTCAGGAAAACATTTTATTATTCACAGAAAAAAAAAATTAAACAAAAAAAATGCTTGTTTTATGTTGAGCGTAATAATGCAACTTCTTGAAGACAGAGTCGCACGCAGCAGTGAGTAACAAGTCAATATAAATGTTTATAACTGAGTTGTAAACCACTCATAAGACACTTTACATTCCCGAAGAATCTTATCTCGTGCTGAATCAAATTAAAGGATAAATATTATACTTTTAGAAAATTTGATGCAAGAAATCATCTGAAGTGTTAAATTGTGTAACGCGTGCATTTCGGTAAGTGCAAAACCATGTATTCAATAAGTTCTAGTAACCATTCAAATGACTTATCTGGTGCGTTTCTGGGTTAGTGAGTTTTAAATCTGTAGAAGCGGAAGCCGAAAACAGATCACAGTGGCGTGCAGTTGGAGAGGCCTATGTACAGCAGTGGACAAGTATGGGCCGATGATGATGATCCATCATCATCAGCCAATCTGATTTTGAAAGTGAGGGAACTCTCCAGAAGACGGGCAGCAGCGCTCTGTGTGAGCTAAACCACAACACCACTGCGATCACCAACCCGCCTGCCACACATGGCGATTATTGGCATTTCCCCTCAAATTATCATGGAAATCATTGGGGAAGGCCCTTGTCCAGTAGTGGAAGACATCTGGCTGATGATGATGGGTTTTGAAATGTATATCCTCTGCTTATTTAGCATATAGCGTTTTTACAATATGACAACCAGGAGAACGGCAAAACGTCATCCATACCAGGTGGATTTGCCATTTACGCGAACCAAACGGTTTGCGTCTACTTTCATAGTGCGAACCGCTAGGATGTGGTACGAGTTGCCGGAGTCTGTGTTTCCTGCGCAGTACAGGTAGCTAATGAACAAGTGTGCTTCATCGTGGACCACATCGCTGCTTAACATCAGACAGGATGGTGGTGAAACGCTTGTCCATAGTGATAAAAAAAATAAATTTAAATAAAATGCATCAGCTGCCTTTCTTTCTGTGATGTCGTAGGAGCCGACTATGGGATCTGGAGATTTAGGTTTATTCAGGAATTCTTAACTCATTTTCATGCTAATTGTGGCTAAAGGGTTCTTGCAAACCTCCGCTACCTTTTGGGTATTGCGTTTTTGAGTCTAATTTTAACTAGTGTTACTTTTTTTTGCGGACTCCTGTTGGTACTTACCTTTTTACCTTGACATGTTAAATTATTTTATTTGTCTTTGTGTCTTATCTACTCATCGAAAGATGAGTCGAGAAAAGTATGTGCTATTCTATTTAGTGCATATGGTTCCAGAGGGTTCCATGACCCTATTTTAAGACCCTCCTTTATTGATATGTTCAACATAGTTGCAAAATCTCTGATTCGATCGATGTGTTTCCATTAAAACACGTTCGTGGACCTTCGGCTTCAGATAATAGCATATGTATGATGTGTCACCGAAAGTGTTACGTTACGTTACGATAGCCTATAACCCTTATTTACAACGAATACATGACATTTATTATAATTAACCACCAAGTCTGTCTTCTATTTTCCTACAGATTAAATTTCATTGGTTAAAAAGTCAACTTCCTTATGCTGACTTAAGTATTTTGAAGTGAGTCATGAATTAAGTTGTTTGAGTTCTTTTATTGGCTTTACTGAATGTAAAGCCGATCTTTTTTTTAGTAGATAAACAGCGTCTTGCCGTTTTCGATACATATTTCTAGAAAAACTGTGACTGCGGAAAATTTTCCTAATCTGATTCCATCATAAAGTGTTCTGGGTAGTCGTTCGTTCCCAAAGCACAAGGTTTCCTGGTTTGAAGAAATCATTTACTGTGATTGATATTAATGTCACGGGTATTACACTACCTGTATTTATATTTATTGTCAAATTACAATCACATTGACAGCTTAATGATCATTAAAATACGAAAAACAAACAAACGGCAAAGTAGATCAGAGCGACTAATGAACTACATACTCATCATTGGTCGTGACCTTGAATTGACTTGATTTAACAGTTTGGCTTACTCGTAGCAATACAGTCGAAGTTTAAGCAGAACACGATATTTTTTGAGCTTCAACGACAACGAATTTACTAGAAATCTAAGGCCAGAATAAAATTGTACAGATTAGCTTTCGCTTTGACCTAAGATGTCCAAACTCAATCAATCTGCAATAATTTTTTTTTGGGTTAATCGTTCATACAACGATTATTTTGGGGAAAGTGTATAGTACGTCTAATGGTTTATTGTGAGTACAAACACTGTACTGATTTCAATATGTAGGCCAATGATATGATGACAAATTACAATATGATTTGGTTATAACTGGAGGTGTATGCAAAATTCTCCATAGACGATCGATTAGAACATAGAAGAAAGGGGCTACTTTCTCCTTGTTAGAGAGTTAAGTTCATCTGATAAATATAGATTAGTAAGTATCCTCCCACTGGCACTGCCACAGTTTCTTCAAAACTAAAGATCGCGGCTCAGAAAAACGTTAAACTATAAAGTACACACATCAAAAGTGTCTAGTGATCAAGTACATTTTACAAAAACTGAATCCAATCATAATTTATCCAAAATGTGTGATAAGTCATTGATACAGGCATGGGGAATTAGGTAGGAGACCAGTCCAGAAGATTTGATTTGATTTAAATAAATTATTAGATTTTTTTAGAGCTAAAAATGTTCTTGATCCCTAGACACTTTTAATGTGTGTATATTTGTTACTATTATTCGTACTAGATAATGTTCATTTCAATAAATGTTTGCCGAGTGGTGACAGCGAATAGAATACATGTGTCATCACCCCAGCCCAATTTGGCGGTCCCGTTTTTCCGTCTTGGGGGTCGTAAGTGGCGACCGAGGGAACTCGCCAGCGGACGGGCAGCAGCGCTCTCTGTGAGTTAAACCACAACACCACTGCGATCGCCAACCCGCCTGCTAAACGTGTCGATTATTGGCATTTCTCTCCAATCGAGCATGGAAGTCATTAGGGGAGGCCCTCATCCAGTCATGTGGCTGATGATTATGATGAACAATAAATGTTAGATTTTTTTTTTCATTAATAATAAGCGTTATATTGATTTACATTGATAACACTTGCCAGTTCTTTCGTTAGTTTGCAGTTGACTCATAACATGTCATCATCATCATCATCACCCCATACTTGTCCACTGCTGGACATAGGCCTCTCCAATTGCACTCATCTGATCTGGTTTCGGCTTCTCGCATCCAGCTTCTGCCAGCCATCTTGCGTATATCATCAGTCCACCTTGCCTGAGGGCGTCCTACACACCATTTGCCGAGACGCGGTCTCCATTCGAGAACTCGTTTGCCCCAACAGTCAACGGTTCTACGGCTAATATGGCCCGCTACCACTTCAACTCGCTAAAACGATGAGTATGGTTCTCTGTCGGATCACTTCATTTCTGATAACATGTATGAGGTTTAAATTGGTCTAAACGTCGTGCTGGCATGAGATATTTTCAAGAAAGCTAGGATAAATATAAAGGACCCAGAGGATCCCTGCAAGAGATCGTCAGGGACATAAAGGGTTTATTACGGTTCCTCGTGGAGTGGGGGTGGTTGGAGTAGCGCCACACAAGAGGAGGGAAGTCGAGTTCTGCGGGATCGGGATCTTATTTCCATCTCCTGATTCTAAGCTCCATCATCATCCCCACCAATCTTCAACCATATCAATTCAGCCATTTTGGAGTTCTAAATAGAGTAACTACCGACATTCTTATATATAATAATAACAATGTTTCTCTGGAATTATATGCTTGTATTATACATATAAACCTTCCTCAAGACACACTCTATCTTCTAAAAAATACTGAATGAAAATCCGTTGCGTAGTTTTCAAGATTTTAGCATATACTAGGGACAGAAAGTGGGAGGCGACTTTGTATGATACTACGTATTTAGTGGCGTGCACTGGCTTTCACGACAAGGTAGGCACCAATCCCCAAGGATTGACACCAAGACAAGTTACCAACTCGTCTTTACGAAATATTGGTACCTTACCTATCTACTCACCCACAAAACACAGGGCCTTCGTTAGCCTATGTCGTGAGTACAACAGAAAGGGATCCAGCAATAACTCATTATTAGGTCAGGTAGCCAAAATACTAAGGTAGGCAGTGTCTTTTTTCCTATATGGTGTGCACGCCACTGGTATTTATTATGCTATTATACATGCAAACCTTCTTTAAAAATCACTCTATATCCTAAAGAAAACCGCGTGAAAATCCTTTGCGTAGTTATGAAGATCTAAGCATATATTATAGGGAGGGACAGCAGAAGGCGACTTTGTTTTATACCATGTATTGACTATCGAACAAACAGTGAACAGTTTTGGTCCAATGTGTGGCGCAAGCTAATCAGATGAGGTTAAAAGGTAGCTATCATGACGTGAATTAATGTTTCTTCTAAATTTTAAGTTACAATTCTCTATGAGGAATGGCGGAATTAAATTTAGAGTCAATTTAAGACGGCCATCTTTCAGCCGTATATTTCTTCACCTGGTGATCTCCAAATGGATCATTATAATTTACATAGGATAATGTAGTCTTTTGACCATCACCTCATGAGTCACGGGGTCTGTGACTCACGTAACGGTGTCAAAATACTATTCTTATTATGCAAATTTCGAAATGTGTGGTCCTATTTTATTGTTGGTATCGTTTTATTGTTTTGTATTGTGAATTATTTCATTTTTAAACATAAGTTAGGCTTTAGTTTAATGTCCGATGGATTTGGAATTGATATGATGCGATGGTGAATAAAAAAAAAGATGTACGATAAGAGGACGGCGAATAGTATCTGTATAATATTTATATAGGTTTTTTTTTTAAATCACTTAGAACAAGCGTTTGACCACCATCCTGCCTGATGTTAAGCAGCGATGTGGTCTACGATGGCGCATACTTGTTCATTAGGTACCTGTTCACCCGCGACTTGAAAACTTTCAGACTGTACTGCGCAGGAAACACAGACTCCGGCAAGTTATTCCACATCCTGGCGGATCGCACTATAAAAGTAGACGCAAACCGTTTGGTTCGCGTAAATGGTAAATCCACCTGGTATGGATGACGTTTTACCATTCTCCTGGTGTTGTTCTAAACAGATAACAGCAACAAAATTGTCTGTATAAAGAAGCGAGAAATGTTCAAGTAAATATCAAAGAGCCTACTTCACGATCGTCATCAGTCACATGATGTTCAATGCTGGACGAGGGCCTTCCCCAATGATTTCCATGATCATTTTGGGGGGAAATGCCAATAATCGACTGTGGTGTTGTGGTTTAACTGACAGATAGCGCTGCCCGTCCTCTGGAGAGTTCCTTCAGTCGTCTCTTACGACCCCCACGGCGGGAACGTTGGACTGGGTTGGTAACACACTTGTTCTATTCGAAGTTGCAACACGGCTTAAGAGCCTACTTGAGTGTAGGTGGTGAGTTATACATTCAATAATAGCGATGAATCTGGCCTGACAATTCAAATATCAAGATAGAGAAATTATAATTCCTATTTAATATCATTACCTATTGGCCAAGGATCTTACGACTTAAGTCATTTTATATTTAAAGTTTAAACTGGGTTCGGTTCGTCTGGGTTAAACGGAGCGAAATCAATCAAAGATACATATGATATGATATTAGATGCATTCAGCTTACCGTTGTTTGCTCGACTATTAATATAACGTCAGTGCGCGTTTCTTTAAAAGATGATTTAAGTCACCTTTTGTGGTCATGTCACTGAAGATAATTTTATTGGATTAATCATGAGAGAATGTTTATAGTTCAAAAGTTACGAAAATTAAAATATGTTTATTTTTTATTTTGAATAAATCGTTTAAAAAATCTATGGCAGTAGGATAGCGCTATTTTTCATACGACCTAAGAATTTCTGGCCGTTTTATTGTTCATATTATATCTAGAAGCCTATCATGTTATACCTGTATGAATACCTAGCTAATAAATAATAATAATAATATTTTTTTAGTAAAAGTTGAAAAGACAAATAGCCTGAAAAGGGTTAAGTTAAGGCTAGGGGGTTTCCAGATTAGATTTGATTTAAATAAATTAGATTTTTTAGAGCTAAAAATGTTCTTGATCCCTAGACACTTTTGATGTGTGTATTAATTATCCTTCAGCGGCAAAAGGGCGATTTACCCTGTAACCCTGTATACGGTAAATGGAAGAAAACATTTTTTTTGCATACAATACCTACTGTTATATTTAGAAACGTTTATTCCAAAATTTTATCGAAACATATTTTTACGTGAAGACAAAGCCACATTTGTACAAATTATTTTCATATTCAAATATTTATCTATATTTGTATTTTATATACAAATTATGTAATTTAATGTTACGTATCTGAAGACAATGTATTATATATGTATGAGTCACGTCTGTTATG
>SJJU01059349.1:0-12029 GCA_012932125.1 Conopomorpha cramerella
TGAACCGTGGGTATTTGCTTTAGCAAGTGCCTCTGCCTACCCCGCTTTGGGATTAAAGGCGTGAAGTGTATTATTATTTATTTAAAGATTTCGAACAGGCCTGGGAAATGATACCAGCCTAGAACATCGTAAAAAGTGACAAGATATATAACTCGCTGCAATTTGTTGTAACAAGCTGATTCGCACGAGGTAGAATATATGTCGTGTCTTCGTAGCCTACCATGCGCGTCTAGGCGCGCGTGCTAGGCATGTAGTTGTATTTTTTTATACACTGTGTAACATAAGTTCTAAGATATATTGGGGGTATGACAGGGAGTATTGGACGATACAAGCTATGTAGCCAATTACAATCTTTATATTGTTATGTTTATTGGTATCATCGTCGAATCGAGCGAATTGTTGAAATCTTTGAAAATACTGATAAAATTACCGTTTCAAAGAGCGCTTTACATGTATCGCTCTGAAACATCTCGACTATTGAAATAAATACAAATGCTATTTCACACTTCTCATACCAAAACAATATCATAATTATAAACCCCTAATATCATTACAGCAATAATACTAACACAATAAACAATTTGGACACTAACTTTGAGCTAGCCCTAAGGCCAGTGCGATGGTGAATAAATCCTCCATTCGTGACCTGAAGATAATTGTTACTAACTCCGTATGTTACAAGAGGTCAGCTTATGTATAAATAAATAATGTTGAGGTCACAGTCCCTCGGGACACCACTTATGTGGATTACTAGGAAGCTAACGTTGCCTGGATGCCAAATTAGTTAGTTTTCGGTTAGATAAAGTGTAATTTTCCTTTAAGTCGTCCAACCTCTTAACTATTTAGTAGTTTTTTTTCAAATACTGCTGGCTTGTATAAAACATTTGAGACCATTTTTAAGCTACACTAAAAAAGGAGGTTACGAAATTCGACTATATACGATACAACTCTTTTAAGTTTGTTACCTCAGAACTTTCGCCTGGGTGAACCGATTTGTATGTTCTGATGATATTTTTTTATTTGAGAGCTTGTGCTTCCCGTTTGGTCCCATATAAATTTGGTTCAGTTCCGATAATGGCATCCATGAGAAAACCACATATATATCAAATTTTACTGGTTGAAATCAGTTCTTCTTTCTTTAAGTTATTCGCGGATAATTTTCTCGTTCATGATCCGATTGGTGGTCCCGGGATAAGGAAGTCAGGCTTTGATCATGACGAAACAGATAAATCAAGGGGAATTTTTAAAAATGTTGTAATTTTTTATTTGGATAGAGTATACATGCATGTTTATCAAAGTAGCAAAGTTTATTTAAGACACAAGTTATTGATAGACCGGTTCCATGGTAAAATTTCATTGAATAATGTACTTGATTTTTTTTAAATGAGTAATCATATTCTAGAAATCCTTGTCTTTTAAAGAGTAAGTTAATCATCTTGCCGTGTATTCAAGTCGCGGGCCCAGGGTTCGCATTTCCTGCTCCCGTGTCTCTTGACGCGTAATTAATTTCAAAATGCAATCATAACACTTGATCAGCACTGTAATTGAATAAACACCCGCCATCTGTAGGTTTATTTTGCATGCTGCTCTTATGATATGAGATAATATAGCAATAAAGACCCATTTTCACGGCGCCATTTTCTGGTACTTTCGAGAGAATTGAAAGCAACTATCCATAATGATTTTGTATGTGAAATAGCATAAAAATATAGTTTACACGACGCAAGACATTTCCAGCCTCATTTTTTATGTAGAAAGAAGAAAACGGAACCGCCTAAATTGGCCTTCAAGGTTGTTCATACACACACACACACACACAATCAAAAGGAATTTCAAAGGCGATGGACCCCTGTAACTTAAGGTCGAACGGTGTTGTTTTGTTCTTACACACAGGTGTCTCGTAACTGAATTTTGACAATGCACAAATGATTTTCTGCGCGATTATCTGCAGGCATTGTCATTAATTAAAAATGATTTGAGTATGACTTGTGTGGAATTACTATGTTTTCCTTCACCATAAGATAACAGCGGAAATAACTATTCAAAAATACCCGACAGGCTTATTGCAATAAACGCAAGGGGAAATAAAACTGATTCCGGGGAATCCCTTGTTAAAGTAGCTTTAGTTTAGTTATAGATATTTTATACGCTACACTAGTTAAGCTACATTTCCTGTATCGTATAATCAGACCAAATGTCTCTTAGAGTTTGTTTTACAGGAAATGTCCGTTTATACTGAAAATGTTTATGTTAATTTGTACATGTTTGTTATTACGCATAAATAAATTGTCTGTTATCGAGTGTGTTGAACGATATTATCGACCATTGTTATTATTGCTATCTTACTTATTTATTTATATGGGATTAGATAAATTAATCGTGCAGTTTTTTATACATAACATTTACCATATTGAAATGGATATGTTTCATTTGTATTCTGGTCGAGTATCAAATTTCAGTAATTGATTGCAGTAATTTAGTATGATTTTGCTTTTTGTTTCATAGTATCAATATTATTATAACATTTTATGATTATTTATTATTTTTTGGGGTACAAAGGAAGACATTGTTTCTGGCAGATGTGCGATATTTAGCACTTTACAACGCAGGACATATTGTATTACGTCACTACAGAAGTATTTGATGTGTACTTTGTCGCTACTTTGTCGCAAAGAAGTACTACTGATTCAACATCCAAGAGAGTCTCTTTCATGCAAACGCGGTTAGAGTAGGACATAATATGCGACCTGTATTTAATACTTTATTGCACTAAAGGTACAAAGGGTGGACTTAATACTAAAGTATTCTCTACCAGTCGACCTCACAACTTGGGAGAACATAGGTGCGGGTCAGTATTATTAAAAAGTACAATACAAAACAATACAGGGTGTAGTTGGTACAAATCCAACTTAATTTAAATTAATACAACAAAAAAAAAATAGATACATATAACAATGATACATACAAAAATACGTATACATACTATTACGTAGGTACAGATATATATATATATATACATACTAACGATACTATGACACATAAGAAGTTATTAATTATATGATTGGAGATAGTGCCTCTTGAGAAGATTTTTGAAAGAAGGACGGGTCGGGGCTTTCCTGACATCAGTGGGAAGAGAGTTCCATAAGCGGACAGCTGTCACGGCAAAGGAATTGGACATGAAACCAGATTTATGAGTGGGTACATTAAGGAGCAGATTGCTTGATGAGCGGAGATACCGGGAATGATTGGATGCTACGTAGGAAAAAAAGTCCTTAAGATAGTTAGGCGTTTGAGGCTCAAATAATACACTATACAGAAGGCAGAGGATTCTCACCTTCCTACGCTCACGAACTCGCAACCAATGAAGTTTTTCACGGTACGCCGAAACGTGGTCGTATTTCCTCAGGGAATATATAAATCTGATGCCAGTATTTAGGAGACGATCAAGTTTATTGAGGAGTTCCTCAGTAAGATCTACGTAACACACATCAGCATAATCGATAATGGGAAGGAGGAGAGAATTCACTAAGGAAATTTTAGTTTTCTCAGGGAGGAAGTTTTTGTAGTGGATTACTGAGTGAAGAGAGGCGTAAAACTTTCTGCTGGCAAACTCGATATGAGCCCTCCAATTCATCTGGCTGTCAATGACCAAACCAAGGTTAGTGACAGTTGGAGTAAAAGTAATTGGGAAGCCATTGTAGGACAGACATAAATTGGAGGAGTCAATCTTATTCAATTGTTGTGGGCTACCTATTATAATTGCCTGACACTTATCAGGGTTAACAGAGATGCCATAGTTAGCTGACCAGATATGGATCTCTTCCAGATCTTTATTGATAAGTGTCAAAATGTTATCAATTTCATCCGGTTTGCCGGTAGCATAAAGCTGCAGGTCATCGGCATAAAGGTGGTAATGAGAAAGAAGATTAGGTGTGACCATGTGGATAAACAATGCGAAGAGAAGAGGGGAGAGAATCCCACCTTGCGGCACACCAGCTTTGAGTTCGCACCAGTCAGAAATGTCCTGACCAGCGCGCACGGCCTGCTGACGTCCGCGGAGGTAGGACGAGAACCACTTTAAGGCCGAATCAGAAACGTTAAAATGGATGAGAACAGCCAAGAGGATGTCGTGATCTACAGCATTGAATGCATTACTGAAGTCAATAAGCACCAATACTGTGACCATCTGCGCTTCCTTTGCCGCACGAACATCCTCTGTGACTTTGAGAAGGGCCGTGGAAGTACTGTGGCCACTTCGAAAACCAGACTGGAATGGATTGAGTAGGTTCTCCTTCAATAGAAATTCTGTAAGCTGGGAGTTAACAACAGATTCCAGAACCTTAGAGAAAAATGGGAGTATGCTGATAGGTCGATGGTCCTTAAGGAGAATTGGATTGCTGGTCTTGGGGAGAGGAAGTACAAAAGCTTTACGCCAGATATCTGGGTAAGTAGAAGACGAAAGAGAAAAGTTCACGATGCACTGGATAATGGGTATGATATGTTCAGTGATATTAAGTATCATTACTCTACCAATGTCATCGCAACCTACCGCGTTGGATTTAATGCAAGAAATTATTTTTTTAATGCTATCCACACTAGTCGGAGAAAATTCGAAACACGGGACTTTAGGTTTGGGAAGACATTTAATGGCGTCGATAGTGCTGGTTTTTGTACTAGGTTGAAGGGGTGTGCACTTCGAAAAGTGGTTATTCAAATCCATTAAGTTGAAGGTACCTACAACAAAAGAGTTCGTTTTGGATTTGACTACACCAAGTGATCTAAGAAACCTCCAAATTCCAGCAGAAGATTGATCAATTTGTTGGGATATATATCGACGCTTCGCATTTCTCACTACCACATTACACCTATTCCTGGCAGCCCTATACACCGACCACTTATCATCGCTGCGGTCCCGTTTGTACAGGCGGAAAGCGTGATCACGCTTCGCCATAGCTCTGCGTACGAGTGGAGTGATCCACAGGGACGGTTTACGTCTTAGTGTGACTGATCTAGTAGGCGCGTGTTTGTCATACAATGATGTGATTTCATCACACAGTGCCTGTACCATACCGTCCACAGTGGTTTCAGATGTAACAGAGGCCCAGTCCAAATTCGCAGCATCAGCTCTAAGCCTCTCAACATCAATAGCATTCAGATTGCGACGAGAGACAGTAACCGGAATAAGTTTGGGAGGCTTTAACTTGTATGAGAGGAATAACAAATCGTGATGAGAGAAACCAGGGGCTGGGAATTGGCCATAAGAAGCAATTAAATCGGGATCAGGGACTATAATCAAGTCAAGAAGAGGATCAGTTGTGTTTGAGTGGTGAGTAGGAGCTAAGGGGAGTATTGAGAGATTAACTGACCTAATTATCGACTTAAAATTTGTCGACTTAGCCGAATTGGATAAAAGGCAAGTGTTAAAGTCTCCCATAATTATGTGATGTGTGTAATCTGAAACGAGGGACTCAAGAATAGTTTCAAAGTGGTTGAGGAAATCAATGTTTGGTGGAGCATAGACTACACCAAGTACTATTTTTGACCTGAGCGATACTTCAAGGAAGAGGCATTCAGCAGATGCAGAGTACTCCGATGGGGTTTGCAGGACTACTTTGTATGAGATGTGGCTTCTCAGGTAGATAGCAACACCGCCGCCGCCCTTGCCGGTCCTATCATTCCGTATAAGCACAAAACCTGGAATAGAGTAGCTGGTGGATAAGAGTGTAGGTTTGAGCCAACTCTCGGAGATGAGAACCGCATCAATGTGAGGCGACGAGAATGTATCCACAAGATCAGTGTAGTGGCTAGGAATGCTCTGCGCGTTTACGTGGCAAACATTAAAGTTTTTTTTGTAGCCGCTGAATTCTTCATTTAAAGTATCGCTCAGTACAAAGAAACTGTCATTGGCACTATGAAAAGAACCAGAACTGGTTACAACGGAAATATTATGTGTCATATAAATATACTTACAAAATATAAATAAGTTATATATAGATATTAAACAAACAAACAAAAAATTACAATTTGCAAAAAAAAAAAAAAGGAAATAGAAAAGAAATCCAACTGACAACAAAAGAAAAAAAAAATTGAGCTCACAATCATTATCTAAAGAGATAAATGCATAAAATGGAACGTAAATTATACAAGCAAAAACAGAACGCAACAAACGCAGAAAAGAAACAACAGCTGTGTATCAAATCGTACTAGACAACAGAAACTAAACGCATGTATATGTAAAAATGTGGGTAGTCTAAATGCGTTTTACTGATTACTTACTATAACTAATGCAAAGAACTGTAAGCTCATCTCGGCGAAACAATATTAAAACAAAAATAAAGATTGCAAGCTACCTAGTCACAAAGTTTAGCATGGTGTGTTATACATGTTTGGTTGACGACGAGCCATTACGTTTCCTCATAACCCCAGTAGCCCTCCTGGTGGTTGGAACTTGAGGGGCAGTGGCCTTACTTCCTGCCGCTCCGGAGTTTGGAGGTGTATCGCGGGAACTGGACGCCGCCTGCTGTGGTCGACACTGCGGGAACTGGGCCTCCGCCTGCTCCGCTTGCGCCATGGTGTCGACGCGCGAGCTCTCTCCGCTGGGCAGCTTCACGAATACTGCTCCATCTCGCGTCCAGCAGCTGGTGACACCAAAGTGCTTACGGACCCTTGAGAACACCTTGTACGCTTGGTGACATGAGTTACAAAAATAATTACCTAGTACTCAGCATTTTCATTCCAATCATCATTAGGCATGTTTATCATTATACTACAACTTTGATTAAACATTGCGCAACTTGAACATTGCACGCTGTTGAAGGTAAACACTACCTATCAGATGTGATACATCTTGGTAAGTATACCAAGAACTAGCTATCTACGTAATTTCTTGTTAACATCCAAAAAAAAAACTGAGGAAGTCACCAAAGTGTCGTCACAGGGTCAACTGATGGCACGTCTCTAACAAGCTGTGTGACGTGACCCGCCCAATACCAAAACATCAGCTCCCATACCAGACACGTCATCGTAAACGAATACGCTCCACTTTGATCTCTATTTACATAATACAATACTTAAAACCGAAGATCAGCGTGAACTGGCCGTGATCCGCATTCGCTGTAGGAGCGTGACTATGAAGAAAAAAAATTGGTGCCTCCAAAAGACAAATTGGCGAGTCAAACGCATTTGCAAGTGAGAATATACGTGACCAATTTCCCGAGGACCACGCATTACGTCATTGCCGGAACCTGATAGCTCCGTGGACGTCAAAGATCAGATGCTCGGAGGAATTGTGATGAGACGAGGCTTATTGGTTGAATTGGGCTATTTGTCATCGCTAAGTGACGGGTTCTGATTGTCTTGCCCTTAAGAATTAATTCGGCGTCCCATTTACGTCTACCAAATTTGCGGCCAGCTTAACCTGATACCGTCTAATGAGTAATTTGCGTTCGATGTTCAGGTCAGTGAAATTGGTTTAAAGTACTCAATGTATTTCGTCGGGATCCCAAATTTCATGAGCTGAGAACGAATTAATTCAGGACGAAGCCAAACAAATCATAATTTACCCAGGGCATTAGTTCGGCAGATATTATTCAAGGCATCGTCATCATCATCTATTAAGCCGGATCCCGGTACAATAAGGTCGCAAGTTCAATGATAAATGAGCTTTTAGGTTCAACCGAATTATTCATTTGATATTGGGTAAAATTCTACCAGTATCCATAAACTATTTTTCATACTTTTATCCAAGTGTTAATGTACATTTTATTTGGAACGACTTATATAGGAATATCCAGAATTCGAAAAGGATTTTTGAGCTATTTCTAGCAACTTACCGCCCAAAATTGTCCAGCTAAGCCCCAGTTAGCAGCCTAGAAGATGATTTGCAGGCATCATGACTCCAAAAGTTGTGTGTACCCCGTTAGGATAGTTCACATTATTCACTAGTTAGGACATGTTTACCATTATCCTGACCCTATCTGCCTCTCGACGGCGTATGGGCTATCCATAGATAAGAAAGAAGTAAGTATGTATATCTAAATATGTTTTTATTTCTTCAACAGGTGGAAGAGGTGAAGGCGGCAGCTGTGGTGCCGAAGTGTTGTCCCAGTGGGCAGAACCTCAGTAGCACGCGCCTGGACAACGGCAGCAGGCTCTGCTCACCAACCACTCTGTCGTTCGTCCCAGAATTCTACCGTGGGAACGACTCCTTCATCTGGGGTTTTGAGACCAACTTGTTTGAAACACTGGTCGGAAACCCTTGTACGGATCAAATGTGAGTACCTTACGGAGGCGACGTAGGGTGACACTGCGGTTCCCACTGGCTTTTACTTTCATAATGGGTTTTCCATGGCGTATCTTTGACAGATTATCGTTTTTGCTTATTTTTTTATTTATTCGTCGAACAAATAACATTCGATTGTACCATCTGCGATATTGTGGAAAAATATATAAATAAGAATTGCAGTTACATAGCATATCCATGTTACAGTCTCAATTCAGTACACATTAGTGACAGTAATAAGGATGGTAATCTGTCAAATAAATGTCACGGAAACTTCCTCATTGTGAATAAACCGGTATCTACCTAACGAGTGCTGAATTCATGAACCTCTGACTACTACTATGTATGACTACTGAACACGGTGTGCTTAGAGTGTGCATTTGACAACCCTTTGGGAATAAACGGCGCGAAGTTATTTTGTGCCAAAAGCAATTAAGTTTAAAAAAGTGGGCCCTGGTTTATTGGACCTGCCCCATATTTGTGAAACTAATGTAGTCATTATATTCACCAGCACAGTTGTTACCGATTGCTGTGCTCGTAATTTACGCTAACGCACGCTAAAAAATATGATTACTATTGATTTTAAGAATTTCAGTTATCTTTTCACAATGAGGAGTTTTCTAAACAAACATTCCGACAATGATAGTGGGAACAAAAAAGATGCATCCTTCTTCGGAGTCCCTCTTTTGTAGGATTTAAGTTCCGCATACATTTGGATTTATACGTACCGAATGCGATGATTCAAGTAAAAACGACTCTGAAACTCACGTAACAATCGTTGGCAGCCGTTATTTTCTACTTGAATCGCAACATTACGAACGGAAATTTCGGAAAATGTGCGACCGACAAAGAAAAGTCTTCATTATTGTGTCAGCTACACAATAATCAAAAAGCAACAGGGGGCTGGATAGGAATAATTTTGAAAAGCCGTTTAGATTCTTTCTGTCCGTTACTTTTTTCATCTGCAATTAGATACAAGTAATACCTACAAGTTGATTGAATTATCTCAGCCACCGCTGTCGTATTTCTCAGGGATCTAGATTAATCTACACTGATTATACTTTGATTACTTTAGATGTCAAAGTAGATCCTGGATCTAAAAGGCGATCTAATGGTATTGACTGGTGGATATTTATTTGCTTCTATTTGTATGTATGGAATTAGTGGTATTCAACTTTTTGCTCCCAAAAACTATGCTGTAGAGTCGTGAATGGGGATGAGGCAGTAGACGTGTGTCAGGATCGTAGCAGTTCCTTACCTATTGCGTAATATTTAACTTACACACTATTTTGTCAAATGGTACTATTTTTATAAAGTGTCATATTGATTTTAGTAGTTTTGTTATTTTGATAAGTAGTGAGGCAATAGGAAATAACGTCAATTCTTTACAGTATAAAGTACCTTCCAAACATACGATAAGAACATACAGTTTTCGTTTATTTCGAAATCGGCATAACTATGGATTGCCGAAGCGCAAAATATCTACAGAGATTGGTGACTCATTTAAAAAAGCCATTTTTTTTGCATACTACAAATTTTAGTGTATGTTAATTGGTTAAGGTTTTTATAATTTTTTTGTCTTTTCACCAGATTCCTCCTCAACCCTGACAACATGAGCGAAGCGGAGTTCTATTTGTTGGACAATGGCTCCTTATTCGCACCATTCCAAGAGGTTACTCTGATGGGAGTAAAGGACTACTGTATGGAGTCTTTCTGGAATGAAAGCGACCCTTATGGAGCTGGCATGACTCTGCCGGTCGTGTGCTTCAGGGCACCAGAATCTGTTGCAGTAGCCGGTACTGTCATTCTACTCATATTTTATGCTATTGGTAAGTATTTCGATCTCATTTTAAATACCTACGATTTCACTTGCCGTCCGAGGCATGGAAACGTTTGAAAAGATTTTACCTGAACATGGTCGCCCATCCAAAGGGTGTCCACCCAGTATTTCTTACCTCTTTAACGAAGACGGCGGAGCTACGATCGCATCATTGCATTATTTTTATATATCGAGCTCAATTAACTAGTGCCTATTTTCAGGTATGCTAATATCAGTACCATTCCTCCTGGCGACGGCTGCCGTATACCTCCTGATCCGGGAGATGCGGGATACACAAGGCAAGGCATTGGCCAGCCACGCTCTATGTCTTGCGACTTCGTTCTCCTGCCGGGCCGCTATACAGCTGGCTGGTCACGCCTTTCCTCGACCAGTATGCACTGTTATGGGTAAGTTGATCAACGTTAATGTGACGTAGCAAGGATTATATATACATATGTACATAAATACACTTCACGCCTGTCTCCTAGAAGTATAGAGAGAGCCTGAAAATCTCCATTTAATACGGTGTTTTGCCTAGTACTTTTGACACCACCTTCCGTCAGGTATCACTGCTGGATGTATGTTCCATCAGCTCTCTACTTACCAGGATGCCAAGTCTGCTACACTCTGGTAGATTTATCAAACGATGCCCAATTATCGTAAAATAAAATTAATATGTCAAACAGTTCATACTTAAGCTCGCATTTTGAAACGATAAACATTCAAGTGCCGCTCAAAAATAGTTTGTCTCTTTCACACAAACACGTTTAGAGCAGGACAAACGTTACTTGAGCAAAGATCTGTTGAAAGGAGTTCCGGAATACGGGGCTTAGTCCATATCTTAGTCTGACTGATGTCATACTATTGAGACTCGAGTGCATTGATCTGGAATCTATTGTTCGACTAATTCAAATGCAAAAAAAATATAATTGTTAACGGTTAAAGTAAACTAACTACCTACTTAAATATTTATTTTTTCGTCTTGTTGAACTTGAACCATCAAACGAAGTTTTGTAATTAGTTTTTGAATTCTAATAAAAGTCTTTCAGTTAGTTGCTTCGATGTTTTGAGAACAAATGTTCTGGTAAATGTGGCATGAAGTGTTTGTTCTGTAATTAGAAGAACAAGTAGTAAATAAGTATAGTAATATTTTTGTGTATTTCTTAGTTTTAGCATAAAAAAAAATTAAAACATCGAGCTTGGCGCTCCTTTTGGCACTAGAGTCACATGCTACTTCAACTAACACCGGAGAGTAACTCTCTTTTCCATAGAGTAAAGATTCTGACTCTTGAACAAACATTTCCATGAATATTTATTGCCTACATCACAATACATATTGTTACAAAGATATGTTTTCTTTCACTATAGCACTGTCGTATCGTTTTACAGTGTATCAGACAGGGGTTAGGTCGGCAAGAATACTCAAAGCTGAATGCAGATGGCGCATTTTATGCTTGACTTAAGTCATGTACACCAAAGAAATTGAAGATATCAGTAAAATTTACTTGTAGAATTAATCTACTAAATATTGTGCCATTTTGGGTCAAACGAAACTAACGCCAGAACTAATTCAGAAGTTTTCTTCCCCTTTTCACGTAATTTTCTTGTTGCAGCGTACACAATCCAGTTTTCCTTCGTGTCCAGCTTTTTTTGGCTCAACATCATGGTGTTCGACACTTATTGGAACGTGAGGTGAGTTTTTTTAGTGTGGTAACACCTTCCTATTTATTTGTACTACTTTTAAAGTAGAAAAAAAAGACAAAAAGTAATACGGAAGTGTGTAAGTTACTTACATTTTTGCTTCGCTTTTTTGTGTTAAGGTTAGCGCCCGTTGAGATAAAAGGAGTTCTCTTTAAAAAAAAATACACAAAAGAGCGAGTCTGAAGACAAACGATCATAGCATAAAGTAGTCACATCTCTTTCGTTTCG
>SJJU01059598.1:0-16011 GCA_012932125.1 Conopomorpha cramerella
TACAATTGTGAATAAAATTAGGGACAGTTTTGGGCGTAGTTTAAATAAAGGTACACTTAGGTAGATTAACCTAACTTAACATGCTTAAGCTGATCACTAAAGCAAGCAAAAAATGAATCCACGACCATATACCAAAAGTCAGGTCACCTAACCACTCGTCACTTCATCTGCAGCTAGAAGCACTCTCCAAACACCCCTATGACCTCAGTACCGTCTGTCACGTCTTGAAGGAAGAACCTAACAATTTATCTTTCCCAGCAAATTACCCTCAAAGCCAGACCTAATGCTGCAAAGCTCTCAAGGATTTCCACTACATTTAAGATGGCCGCGGTGGCTGTGCTTTGCATAAAGCATTATTCCCTTATCACACTTCTAGAATTTATGAATAAATGTTACTTAGTAACGTGAATGTAACGTATAATTTAAAGTGTAACAGAGCCTTTGAAGATGTAGGGTCTTACAACTAGGTATATAACTATTCCGAAGATACTATCTACACTAATATTATAAAGAGGAAACCTTTCTTTGTTTGTTTGTAATAGGCTCAAAAACTACTGGACCGTTTTAAAAAAATCTTTTACCATTCGAAAGCTACATTATCCACAAGTAACATAGGCTATATTTTACCGCGAAATCCCCACGGGGAAAAAAAAAGCGCGAGTAACACTGCGCGGTACAGCTAGTATTACATAATTTAAAAACAAACGTGGTACTAGGTTTGGGCTGTCACATTGGGTTTAATGCGCTTGGTGAACTGTGGGCATTAACTTAACAAGTGCCTCTGACTACCCCGCTTTAGGATGAAAAGGCGTGAGCGTGAAGTGAAGGTAAAAAAACCGCCCATACGATTTTTTAAACGTTTTCTCGATTTATCGGGTTTGCCATCATCAAAACATGAAACCACCTTGAAAATAAACTTGTTTCCAACAAAAATATTAATATGGGTCATAAACGACGAAGTTATCCGGGAACAAACATAATAATAAAAGCATATAGGTACGGTCAAATTGAGTTGAGAAAGAATCCGTTTTTGAAGTTGCTTACAAAATTTCAACTTATCAGTTGCCAAATACGGAATAATCAGTTTTTGAATGGACTTGTATAATTGTGTTGTGTAAGTGACAGCGCGTTTATTGGTAAAGGGTGTAAGGTAAAGGGTGTTTCATAAATTAATTTTGGCTTTACGAATGGGGTTTAAATGGACAGCATTCACACAAAAAAAATTCATCTCCGGAAAGCTTTCACTCTCGTTGATTTCATTTTATTCTTAAATGATGTCTTTCAGTCTGCCCCTTTGAAACGAAGCATTTCATTCCTCCAGCTCTAAAAAGTCCATTCAATGACCATTCATTACACTTTTTAAAGCTAGTACACACAAATATACATTCGATGCATAGCAAGAACCTGTAAGGCCCAAGTACACTCGCTATTTTAGTGAAATGCATGTATTGTCTGGCAAATCTAACAATTCTCTTTTGACAGCTGTCCGCTGCATTTTTGTCATTCATGAACAAGCGTGTGACCACCATCCTGCCTGATGTTAAGCACACTTGTCCAATACCTATATATTGATTGTCAAGTCTCCAGAATATGTGCAGGTGACAGCTGTCAAAAGGGAATTGTTAGATATAGGATGTAGTGCAATTGAAAGGGAAAATGAAAGAAAATTGATTTATTCTAGCAACATAGTCAGCTTAAGCATCCAAGCAACATAGTAAGTACATTGATAGTTTACGTGCTAATTTTGTAATTTGTTGATGCATCAATTTTTTTATATAAAAAGGTATCAACACACTTTGGCAAGAAAAATCAGTACAGCTATATTTCGGTCATAACTAACAAACCTTGATATTAATTAAAATAATGTTTTATATTATATTATAATAGCATTTAGATTTATTTGCTTAATATAGGATTTAAATGTTGGAATATCTCTTACCTTAATATTATTATTTGAATAAAATGACGACGTCTTGATTAGTTATTAACAGTAATTGGCCCAAATAAATGCCATAAATAGAACGAGTACCTTTATACAAAAGATTTCTCGTTCATTAAACACAAAGTAGGTACCTATTCTTGTTAAGAAACACTTGTGTAGACAAAATCCAAAAATAGATTGGAGAATAATAACGTTCGCGAGCCGGTTGCTTTCGAAATATTCTGAGCTTCTGAAAATACAATTTCTTAAATAAGAAAATAAATACACTCACGACCTGTAATGGGAGACTTGACAACAAATCTAACGTCACATTTCCACAGTAGGGGGTGTTAACAAGGAAAAATGTTACATACCTCATTAGGTACATTACCTGTTTCCCAGAGGGATAGGCAGATATTATAGATCTCCATTTGTCACGGTCCTGACATACACTTTCTCTTCATCTGTATTACATCTACATCATGTGAGGATCCGAGCTCAATTTGCTTAATTGAAACTTTAGCATCAAATACTACCTCGTGGTATTGTCTCGTGAACAACACAATAAAAACGCACGCAAAACGCTCGGTTCATTGGATATCGAAAGGAGGTCCCTAGGGCGCATTCTTGGAAACGCATGGTCGAGAATTTATCCAATATTAATTAAAATCCTACATTAAGGAAAAACTCACATGCATTTCCTGAATTCAACGTTTCATAGTATTATTTTCCTAGTAATTGCCTAGTAGTAACAAAATATCGGTATTCCAACCCAAAACGATTACTCGTAACGAATTAATTTATACATTTTCTTATCTTAATACCAATCACGGTACCCGCTCCGAGGGTTTATTCTGATGTATAACAATATGTAAATTTTGGTTAAAATCGATTCATTAGTGTTTGCTTGAAAGGGTAACAAACATACATACTATAATGTATGAACTTTGGCGATTATAATAATATTAGTAAGGATTTATCCTTGGCAGAGACTGAAACCTTGAAAGATGGAAACTTTTAGCGCCATCTGCTATCAATAATTGTGAACGTGACCGACATTTGTCTTTGAAAATCGCTCAATCTCCTGCAAATAAAATCCGAAATGCCAAACTTTTTGCTGTGTAAATTTGCTCGCGATGTTTTCCTTCGCAACACGTTGTGTAACTCAGACCAAAAACAACTAGACTTGCTGTACTAAACTGATTTTTATAATTAAACGAGACAACGATATGAAAAACATGCAGCCCCCCCAGCACGCGTCTCAAGAAAGATATGACATAGAACAAATACGCGCTCTCATTGGCTGTTATGTCACGCTTTGTGCGACTCAGCTAGTTTCAACAAAACGCAGCGCGTTATATGTCTTGTCACTTATTTCTTGGAACGCTGTGCTAGGGGGGCAGGAGTGAAATAGTAAGAGACCCTGATACGCAGTAAGGGACAAGACAAGATATTGTCTTCTCTTCCTTACTGCATATCAGGGTATATCTGGATCCAAACTGTCAAATTAGTAGTAAAAGTGACAGTTTGGATCTAGAGGACAGTAGATTTTGTGTTAAAATTGTATTTCGAGATCACCCTGTAAAGTGGACTAACGGACGCCCCGCGATTTAATTCGCATAGTTTCAGAATTTCATACAAACTATAACACCCTCTATTTAGCAACGCATCCCACAGGATAGGGGTAAAAAGTTGCCCATGACCTTTCTCAGGCTCTAAACTATCTTTATATTAAACTAGTACACGCCCCGCAATTTAAAAACTATAACACTCTCTATATATAGCGACGCGTCCCACAGGAACAGGATAAAAATATCTTTCTCCTGGTTCTAAGCTACGTCTCCACTAATTTTCAACCAAATGAATTCAACCGCTCTGGTGTTATAAATAGTGTAACACCACTTTCTTTTATATAATTACATTTAATTTCTGGGTTCAGTTTTCAGTTTCGGTGTGAAAGCGAAACAGACAGACAGAATTAGTTTCGCTTTTATATTAGTATGCATTTATTTAACGGTAAGGACAACTGGGCACGATGTTGCGCGATTAAAATACGCAACATAATAATATTATTACACAAAATCGGAAAATTAATAGGTCCTAAAATAAACCATAAATTTTAATACGAAATTTGTTACCTGTAAATTGAGCGTTAATGATTTTGCTCTGTTATACGTCAAACGCAACAAGCGTGTTTATGTATGATATTATATATTTGATAGGTTTGAAATATCGGTCATAACTATAACAAAGATAATAGCCTCGTGATGGAGTATTTATGTTATGATCAGATGAAACATACTGAATATTTCTTGTAATACGGTGGTTCATTAAAATATTATGTACATTATTGATATAATTTTTTGATACCTATTGGATGAAAGACCTAACTGTCTCGACAGAAGTCGTTAAACCTAGATACATAGTTAGGACAATTCGAATATTTGACCGAATTACCACTTGTTTGATGGATTTAATAATACAAGTATAGGTCGGTTTTGGACATACATTGGACATTATTGTGCAGTAAAAGATTGAACCACCTTGCTCCCATGTTTTGGTCAGCTGAGTGGCGCCAGCTTGACACCATCTTTGCTGTACATTTTGACGTAGAATAACACCGGCCTCACACAATCTGTAACAAAAAATACTCTCTGATATACTCCAAAAATCCGTAGCAATTTAAATAATCGGGACAGGAAGAAAAGGTGAATAGTATTTAGAGCGCAAAAACTAATTATCTTGATACAAATGTTAATGAAAATGAAACGCATTAGTACGCACTTATTACCAGTATCGAACCTCAACCAAAATAGCAAATCAAAATACCCGGCCACAGATGATATCTTTATGCAGGATGGGGCTTTTCATCATCATCTGGGGTCTGGGGTCCACTGATAGGCTTTTAATATGACTGAAATTCTAGTGTCCATTATTTCGACTCCTTAAGTTGGTCTGATGTAGTCTGAATATTTTAGAGTACGTTGTTTCTGAATGAACTGAGTTTAAAGTTAATATCCATACCTATTAAATGTAACTAAAATTGTCCCATGTTGTCGTGATGCCAACTTAATGTCAGTGAAGAGCGTTCTGAAAAGAAAGGAACGTCCTTGTTTTTTTTTAATTTTCTTAGGGAAGTTCCATTTTTTGTTGAATCGATTTTGAACGTCTAACACTACTTGGATTTAATAATAGTGATAACAGAAAATTTCTATTCTGAATTATTTTACCCCTGTTTGTTAGGCCGCACTGTAGGCCATACATACACAGCGTAAATGTTATGTACCTACAATGTGCAGTATAAAGTAATCGATACCGTTTCCCTTGTTAAATATAATTAATCCGACGGCTATCCTTAGTCCCAAAATGACTGTACAATTTACCACCAACCCAAATCCTTTCAATTTGTCCAACTTAAAATGAAGTAGACCAATTAATTTATTCCCGACACTGAATCGCCGAGACCTAAGCTAAAGGGCACTTGTGTTGAGGACTCGAGCAGTCTCAATGTTACTTTACTTAAAGATTTGAATGTCATACATATCTTATTTCGGGTTGAGCCATTTCGTCTTGGCGTCATTCCCTCAACGCGAGCTCTAGACTATCTGTAATGGGGTCCTCTCCCCGATATCTCGAGAAGTACATTGTCTTGCACTCCGCTAAGCACACAAAGATGTAGCGAAGCTACAACTCCGGTTAGTAAAATAACAGAGAGAGTACGTTGGATTTTCTTATTTCTTAAAGAAGTCGCGATATGCTATCTCATGTCAGTGGTATTAGTGGAATGGGAATTAGGGATAGTTGGATGAATCTCAATATTCCCATTATGCGTTGAAATGGTACCGTCGTCGGTGAAGGTCCAATTAGGGATGGGTATACCTACTTATTTTATTTTCTAAACTTTTTTTTTAATGATTTGAACCAAGTATCGTTGCCAGTCCTTGTAACGTAAATTGTGTTAATTTAGTGGCAGGCAAGTATTGTCTAGGTTAAAAGTAAAGTAATTCCCTGGTTTATTAACGCTCAGATCAATATAATTTGACCTAGAATGTAATTTTTTTCGTTTTACGAGAGAGATATGGATGCAATATTTTATTTTTTGAAAATGGGTAGGTATACTATATGGATACGAAAAAAAAAGAATATTTTGAAAAGGATTTTTTTATTTAAATTCATTTTCTATTAACCTCGCTTTTGAAATGCAGGTTTCCGTCCCATATTAACTTTGCCATTTTGATGGGACTTCTTTCTTTTCGGATTTGAAGGAGTTGTACCTTTCAAGATGCGAGGGACAAGTACCTACATATTTCAAGTGGGTAAAGTTTCTTCATATTACCGTCTTATTTCCACGAGATGTTTACTGTTCTGTACTTTTGTCAATAAAATGCGCAAACAGTACTATTTAAATATTTTTATGATAATACTCAGACCTTGAACGTATTATACCTGTGAGTATCTGAACCGCGCGGTGTTACTCGCATTTTATTTCGTTCCTGTGGGAATTTTAGGATAAATATACTCTATGTCGGGGATAATTAAGCTTTCTAAGAGTGAAATAATTCTCGAAATTCTTCTAATTATTTTACTGTGTCTAAGAAAAAAAGTCTCTGTACTGGTAAAACATTAATGCAAAAATGCAAGCAAAATGGTTGATGAATAAATGTGAATAAATAAATAAATGATGACCAACACAGACAAGTGACGTGGCATAAAAAGCCGAAGTAAGTACTGATGAACAATTTAGTTTTTATTAAACAATCGCGCATTGACTTCACAATGAAAAATTAAATCGAATATCACGGCGCGAAATTAACCAAAAATAAGCATTCAACAGATATACGAAGAATACATGTGGCAGAGATGCGAATGTTACGATGGATGTGTGGAGTTACTCGAATGGACAGGATTAGGAAATACTCATTCCTAATAGTAGGAGTTAAACTGAGAGTAGCACCAGTGACAGAAAATTTTAGGAGAAACAGATTAAGACGGTATGGGCACGTCATGAGAAGGGATGAAAACCATGTGAACAAGGAAAGTGATGAGTATGAATGTGAAAGGACACAAGGGAAGAGGGAGGCCAAAGAAGGTATGGATGGACTGTGTGAAAAATGACATGTGCGTGAAAGGTGTAACTACAGAGATGACGAATGACAGAGATGAATGGCGAAAAGAAACGTGTTGCGCCGACCCCACCTAGTGTGGGATAAGGGCAGGAAAATGACGATGATGACGAAGCATTTAACAGATACATGTGCCGTGGTCACTGAGGTCAACTCGAAAGTCGAGCAAAGGACAAATGTAAGCTGAAAGCTTATCGTCGTTTAATTTCACGTCGTAATACCCTGTTAAACTGTTAATAACTATAATTTTGAATTATACTAATTCTCTATGCTGTAGAATAATAAACGATTATTCGTTTCGGGCATGCTCGAAAATGTATGGTTCAATACGAAACGTACTATAGCTACTTGCCATATTGTTTGAACACACACACACCAAGATCTATATTGTCTCTAAACATTATGTTAAGATGATAATTTTAAAACAAAGATTTGGGAAATAAATCAACGGCTCTGTTTGGCTTACATTACTCGCATGAGATATTTATTTGTTTTTCAAATATTTACTCTAGGGTTTTTATGTAGGTCATACATTTTTCTTATACCCTGACAAATTTAATATTTCCTTTTTGACAGACTTCAACCTGACAGTATGGAATATGGAAATTGTTTTTGAAAAGTGTTTAAAATATTGTGTTTTCGGATCAAACGTTGATTATGAGAAAATAACTTCAACAGATATATATCTAATTTTTACGAATGTCGAAAGCGCGATTATTTTGTAATATTATAATTTTAATGTTCTTCAACGTCCGTTCATACGTAAACGTCAAAAAGGATTTCTTTATATTACCTATTGTTAAATTTGAAAGAGACAAGATTAAACGGAGTTGTATATAATCTATTATATAAAAATGAATCAATGAGTGTTGGTAAGCTCATAAGGCGGACTCGGCAGGATCGATTTCTCTAATTCTTTTTTTTTATTGTCAGCAGAAAGTTATTATGAGATAAACAAAAATGAGACCCATTGCTAAACATAAGCGTCTCTGGATGTTATAGTTAAGACAGTGCAACGCCAGTCGGATCCACTAGTACAAAATATAAGTAAATATCAGAAAAGCTGCGGCCCTATGAATTTTCATAGTGCGTCATTAAAAATAATATTAATAGCCGTGAACAGGTGTCCGCGGTGTTGAGCCGTCGTATAAAAATAATGTTACTGTTCATAAAGCTTACTTTTAGTGGTGTTATCGAAAAACAGTATGTATTAATGAATTAATTTTATTACTTTATTTCTATGGTAAAAATAAAAAAATACACTTCACGCTGTCTAATTAAAAAACGAGGCAGAGGCATTGGCTAAGCAAATGCCCACGGCTCACCAATTGTATTCAATCCTGCGTGATAGGGGGTGAGATTTTATTTCCAATCAGAAATATATTAATTCCTTTTTAATACGACCTTTAACCCGAACTGTACTCCTGTGACCCGCACAAATGTTTCAATATTAAATGTATCTTTTTGTACATAAATAATGGTGGTAGAGTGAACAGGTTCAGCCAATCAGCGATTGTCTTTGAAAGTTTGGGGGCGAAAATCGACAAATTGTAGGACCATTGATGATTGAGGAAAAGAGGCAACTCCATCGCTTGCTAAGTACCTATTCGGTAAATTTTTCCTACTTAATTTATAATTCTGCCTACCCCGCATTGGGATAAAAGGGCATGGACGTATTATTTTTTTCCTTAATTATTTTTTTCCTGAAGCACAAAAGAATGTCTACAGCAATTACAATCGATAGATTTTAACATAGCAGATTTCGCCCAAGCAACTAAGTAGGCACGAAACCTCTACCTCGCCCGCTACACTCGAGAGCAATGAAATTGAGTCAGTTTACTACTGCAACCAGTAGTGCAATTCTCGTATTTTCGTCGATACTAAAAAAGTCTCAACTTAGTCCAAACTCACTTGTTATTATCGTTCTCGTGTTATCGAATTTCAGTAGTACGTCAAACGGCTCAGAATGGTCAAAGCGTATTCTCGTAAACAAACAAAACTAAAATTACTCTTCTCAAACAAACGGCATTCTGGTAATTTTTGAACGCGACTAAACTCGAGCGTAAGCTAAACCAAAACGTAATCGTGATCAAGCAAAAAATACGAGAATTGCACTACAGTAGTGTAAGTAGTGTCGATGCGAAATGAAATGTCAGAAATAAAAAGAGTGGACTATATGGCTGTTTTATATTTCCGAAGAAGTTACAATGCGCCTGCAAAACATACCGTCTACCGACTAGATGTAAAAATGTGCTGTGTCTTATTTCAATTATTTAAGACGACGTATGACTTATTGGTTAAATAAGTCATACACAGAGAAAAAAATTACAGACTCTAAACAAGCAAAAACATAGCCGAGCGTCGACTTAATGACAGGTTGCCACAGCATGCATATTATATGCAGACCATGCAATCTTGATGTAGCTGTTGTAGTGGTGTCCGTAGAAGGGTAAGTGGAAGAGCAATCAAGATCCGGCGGTGGCGGTTCAGTTGAGATGGTGGGGTGCTTCCACCTACCACGGTCCGCGCGTTCGGTTACACGCAGACCGTATGTCTCCAACACTCTCTCTATGCGCAGAAAGCAGTAGAAATACTTATACACTGGTTGTAGTTAGACGTTAATTTCCGCCTGATCAAACGACCGGCATGGCCAGGGTATCTGCCTCGCAATAAGGTTGCGGGTTTGATTCCCGCCACCAACATAACGCTTAGATGAGCATGAGGCATTATATGTTGTGTGCATCTGGGTGTTTTATTTGTCAATCAATTTGTATTAAAAGTATCCATTCAAGTATATAGTATATAGTCTTTGACGCCAATAGTAGATACAGAGTATCCCAATTTGGGGTCCTAAGACATTCCTTGTGTCCAGGTCCTATGTCCTAAGACATTTATTTATTTTTTAATAAAAAATAAATGATGTATGTTATATCCTTAGCATTTGTTTTGGTTAATAAATATCCTGAATTCTAATAAATTTAACAGTAACAGTTTGTGCAATTTAGTCCCAATTATCTTGCCAAAAGTCGTCTAGAAGTCGTCGCGAGTTCCAAAAGTCTAAACACCACCCCGGGGACTATGTACGTGAGCTCATGTGTAGTTATGTACAGTCGGCCAAGAATCCTTCTCACAGGGCCCTGCAAGAACTCAGCGATCCTATACTGCCATTATATGAGGAAACGGCGTAATATCACATTATTTTCGTGGGAATATGTGCTTAGGTAGGAGTTTTCTTTAAATAAAATCAGCAAAAGAGCAAATTCGAAGACGAACCGTCATAGAATAAAGTAGTATCTCTTAGAAATCTTGTTGGGCTCGTCACGGACAACTTACTACGGCGGCAAATGCGGGGAAATGAAAAAAAATCCATTCCCGTACAAAATGTCATCTCCCGAGGCAAAAAATTGTGTATTTAGTATAAGATTTTTTTCTTTTCCCCGCATTGTGGCCATAGTAAAAGTCATTCATAATGACTAGCCGAAGAACGTTTCTAAGACCATTGCTCGGGACCCTTTTACACGCAGTAAAGTATCTCTTTTGTTTCCCACTATCTTTGACAGATTGTTTTCTTTTTCTTTATAAAACTTCTCATTACTGACTGAGCTTCAGAACCACTTAAGGATCATTATTCTTTGCCCAAAGCTAACTAAGTTAGGTTAGGTTGGAACTCATTAATAGGTATGATTGTCATAAGACACTTCACTTTTGACTCGGCTCAATACAACAACTCTACCTTATTGATGGTTTACTGGCACAACACAAGTATAATGTTAAAGAAAAAAAGAACCGATTGAAACCGGTTCTTTTTTTCCGGTTCTAATCGCGGTCTATCTAGTAGGCCATCATCAAACCATGACCTCCTTATCATGGGACCGTCTTTAAAATATCTACTTTCCAACAAGAAAATCGTCAAAATCGGTTCAAAAACGACGACATTATCCACAAACAAACATAAAAAAGAAGTATAATACCGCCGAATTGCGTATGACACTTCTTTTGAAGTAACTTAATAACGATAGACCACTTTCATAGGCGACCATACTATCTACATGTACGTAATTAGTACAGGGTATTAAACCTAGATATTAGTTTCAACATAGCCTTGTGGTGGCCAATATAATACATGTGTCACCACTCCAGACCAACTTTTCGTAGTGGGGGTCGTAAGAGCCGACCGAAGGAACTCTAGAGAGGATGGGCAGCAGCGCTCACTGTGAGTTAAACCACAACACCACTGCGATCGCCAACCGGCCTACTAAGGATGGCGATTATTGGCATTTCCTCCCAAATTATCACGGAAATCATTGGGGGGAGAGAAAATTTGTTTACGCCCCGCAGTTTTAGTTGCGGAATATTCCTGGTCCCGTAGTCTGTTTGTTTGTTTTTTGAAATCTTTATTGCACATTTTTTTTCAAATTATGGACTTAATGCTATTGCATTTTCTACCAGTCAACCCAAGTTGTGGTGAAAAAGCTAAGGTTATATAAAAAAAACCTCATAATTGTCATCAACTTATCTATTTTTTAGGTTCACACAAACCAAACTATACATTCATCGTTAATATTTTTCGTCATTCGGCAGTGGTACAGCACTAACAATCATTTTTATTTTGTTGCAGGTAAATTCCAGTGGATCTCTCCGTCAGTACAACACACTGATTTTTATCGCATTCATAAAGTTGGAACAACGCTAACGACTGCACTGCTAGTGAAGCACCTATACAAAATCGTGTAATACCTATAGGTGCACACACTTCACGCCTTTTGTTTTGGGATCAAAAGGCAGTACAACCTAGTACCTAGTATCTAGAACCTAGCACCTAGTAACATAGCAAGTACCTCTGTACTTGCTAAGCAAAATGCCCACACACCTACACAAAATCGTGTAATACCTATAGGTGCACACACTTCACGCCTTTTGCTTTGGGATCAAAAGGCAGTACAACCTAGTATCTAGAACCTAGTACCTAGTACCTAGCAAGTACCTCCGTACTTGCTAAGCAAAATACCCACAGTTCACCAAGCGAATTTAACCCAAACGTGGTGATCCCGCGAAACGTGGGTGATCCCATCGCCGTTATAGGGTCCCTATAGGGTTACATGTGTGGTGTACGGGTTTTATCACGATGTCTCCCTTCATCGTATGAGCGTTGCGTTGCGCACATAGGCTCTGAAAAAGAGTTCCATTGGTACACGTCCTGCAGCTGGTCTCGAACCCGTGACGTCACAATTAGCCATTAATTATACTCCCAATAAAAATAGGTACCTACTGAACAAGTGTGCTCCATCGTAGACCACATCGCTGCTTAACATCAGGCAGGATGGTGGTCAAATGCTTGTTCATAGTGATTAAAAAAAATATATTTAGCGATTGATTTATCTGTTATAGATTTGATTAATTAGTTTTGTTTCGTTCAAAAGATAAACCTTATGAGGTACCAACGAAATAACTAGGCTACCCTAAAACTTCAAATACATTAGCACGCGTAATTCAATACCACCGCACGGCGAAGCACACAGTAATTCAATGTTCGTATAGAAATTACGAGTCGTAAATGGGTCGACCACTAACGATGTAACGACTAATGGCCAAAATCTGTATAAAACAACAACCAGCAAATTAGGAAGGCTTTTACAATACCCTGTGTACATACACAATGAAACTTTCCCACTCAAACTGATGAAAGCGCCGACAACCCGACCGAAAACATCAAGAGTATCGGTTACACGCTAGCAAGGGTCCACTCACATTATTGAACAAAATAAATATAGATGGCTACCTAGCCAAATATACCTATTTGTCCAACATAAAGGTATTTCATCTATCATTAAAATCAATCTGTCATTAAGCAACAGAAATACTGACAGTTTAACTCTTCAAATCTGGATGATGTAGGAACAATTAATAATCGGTAACTTGCTTATTAAATTGCAAGATCTCAGCAACGCAAACCTTGAAGTTTGACTGACAATGAACGTGACTAAAACGCAGTGCATGACCAACAGCACGAAACGTTGGGTCGAGGTAGAAGGACAGAAGATCGGCTATGTTGACGAGTATGTCTACTTAGGCCAGATAGTTTCCTTCAAAACTGGCATGATAAAGAAATTGAGCGGCGCATCGACAACGCCTGGAAGAGCTTCTGGTCCATGAAGGCGCTAATGAAAGGACAGCTCCCACTCTCCTTGAAGCGTAAGCTCGTCGACACATGAATTCTGCCCATCCTAACCTACAGCGCTCAAACCTGGTCACTGACTGAGCTTCAGAAGTCCAAATTTAAGGTTTGTCAATTGGCTATGGAGCGCAGTATACTTGCTGTTACGAGGTTTGACCGAATCCGAAACACCACGGTGCGCTCTAAAACCCAAATAATAGATGTTGGTGCAGCAACCGCTAAGCTGATTTCGAACTAGGCTGGTCATGTCAGTCGTATGGACCCTGATCGTTGGACGAAAGCCGAAACGAACTGGGTGTCCACTGACGGACGCCGCAGACGGGGGACTCAGGAGGACCGAGGCGGAGATGGCGGGACGACTTGGATCGATACCTACCCAAATAGAGAGGAGTGGAGGGGAGTTGGGGGGAGGCTTTTGCCCAGCATTGAGAAACAAGTCAGGCTATGTAAAAAAAACTTGCTAGTTAGCGTTCAATCACGTTAAACTATCATGCTATTTCATTCTGACGTAACCAAACGAAAGGAAAAACACTATTACGCCAAAACTAAACGTAATCCATGTTTTGTGCCAAGTGACTGCTAATAAGTCTATACACATAAATCCTTGCATAAAGTAGCTTAAATTTTATCGTAGCTTGTTGAAAAGATAAACAGTAAGTACTAATAACATGTATGGAAAAGTTTTCACTCGTGACTGCCCATAATTTACTTTTAATAAAGGCGCGATTACCTATTATTGCTCTTAAAGTAATTTATAACAATTTCAGGATACCTAAAAAGGGGTAGACAGAGTTAGAAATTGAGAAAAGCATCCACGTATGTACGTACCACGTAAACATAATTGTTTGTTAAACTATAAGATTGTACTATAAGATTCTTTTAATGAGGAAAACTCATTAATATTTGTGTGACAGATATAACAAACAACTGTGTTTGATGACAATAATTAATTGAATTGACAAATTATGCTATATGTTTATACTGAGTGTCGCGGACCGAAATAAATCAAATATAAGCATTCGGCTTAGCTTCGTTGTTTGCTCGACGTTTCGACACATGTGGCGTGGTCACGAGCGGACTCTAAAATGATTGATGACAAACTTATTAGAACTGACGGAATAAAAAAAAAATTAAACAAATTCATAATTTACAGGACGGCTTGGTTGAGCTTAGTGACCACTTTTCACAGTTTTTATGTAAAGAAATTTAACATAAATACACTTCACGCCTTTAATCCCAAAGAGGGGTAGGCAGAGGCACTTGCTAAAGCAAGTACCCACGGTTCACCGAGCGTATTTAACCCAACGAGACAGGGGGTGAGCCCATTTTTTATTTAACATAGTGTCTCTAAAATCAGAAGCGATTTTCTATATCCGAAACGGGTATGAAGGTGTATGGAATTTCTTTTGTTAAATGGGAGATAAAGAGTTAAATAAAATATTTTTACAACAACACACACATTGCCTTCATATGGCATATGCCATGTTAAGTAGTTAAAGCATTTGTGTTATGGAATTCAGACAACGAAATATGCTTACTTAAATACGTTTGTTTTTCTTTCAAATACATACTTGTTATATGTATATAAGTAAAACACCCAGACACATTCAACAAGTACTTAAAAGCCTAATCACCTAAGTACCTGTCAGCGGTGGAAATCGAACTCACGACCCTACAGAATAGAGGCAGAGGTGCTGACCACTACACTAACGGGCCCGTATGAGGATAAAATACATTATATTTCATAGGTTTTAAGTAATTTACATCTTTCTGCCCACTTAGTTTTGTTTTAATGTGTTAAGTACTTGTTGGAGGTGCCTGGGTTTTTTATTTATATAAGTATGTATTTAAAAGAAAAAAAAAAGTATTTAAGTATATTTCGTTGTCTGATTTCCATAACACAAGTGCTTTAGCTACTTAACATGGGATGAAGGCAATGTGTGTGTTGTTGTATAATATTTATTATTTAAGGTCTTGGAGGTCTTCAAGTCACGGGTAAATAGGTACCTGAAAAACAGGTGAGCGCCATAGTAAAATACATTGTTGCTTAAGATCATGTAGGATGTCGCTTATGCACAGAGCATAAAAATATTTTACCGTGAAGATATAACAAACATAGGTTTATACATCTCTCAGTCTTCACATATACCACATTTTTATATTAACCCTTTCCTTCACGTAGCTGTAGGTAAACAATATTTTGTGCTTATTTTACTAACCTTCAGTGTGTTAATACTAGCTGTGCCATATGGATGGATGGATTTTCGTATGATTAATAAATACAACTTCAACGCAAAAGACCGTCATTAGACACAAATCCTGTGAAAAATTGTTCATACTCCACGGTTTACGGATTTTTTTAGGATTCATGCAGATCCTGTTACCGGCGTGAGAAATTAATAAAATTGCTTTTTTCCCCATTATTCATGGCTCACCCCAATGTCAAGCTGGGTTTCCGATTGCCTAATTCATGGTGAAAAATCGAGGGTTCAGCAAACATTTTACATATTTACTGCAGACAATTTAAATAGCCATTAGGTACTAATTGATCTAAAGCCGGTGTGATGTGAGGATGAAAGTATCTGTGACCGTGTGAGGTCGCCGGTTCGATTCTAGAGCATGTAATATTATTCTATCCTGTTTTCGTCGCAGCTTATCCTAGAATTCTATTTCTATTCTATAATTTCGCGAAAAATGGGCCCATGTAATAATAAATAATAATAAATAAATAAATATTTTACAACAGCACACACTTTGCCTTCATCCCATGTTAAGTAGCTAAAGCACTTGTG
>SJJU01059895.1:0-11013 GCA_012932125.1 Conopomorpha cramerella
AGTACTTTTCACGCCACCTTCGGCCAGGACATCACCAATCTGGTTTGTATATGTCCTTCTGGGGCGACCTCTACTCACTCGGCCCATTACATCACCCATATAAATCTCTTTCGTAAATCGCCTTTCATCCATTCTCTCTATATGCCCAAACCACCGAAGCATGCCCTTTTCAATCTTGGTCACTACGTCTTCCTTCAAACCGCAACTTTCTCTTCTCACACGATTCCTTATCCTGTCATTCAATGTCACGCCTTTCATGCTCCGCAATGACCGCATTTCTACGGCATTAACTTTACTTTTATGCTTCTTCTGCCATACCCAACTTTCACTCCCGTACATTAAGGTAGGTGCTAGTACAGCGTCATGGACAGCCAATCTTGCCTTTTTCGACATGAATTCCGTAGGGTCTTCGGTTTTATTCCCACCGCTGACAGGTACTTAGTATTTGGTGGATGTGTCTGGGTATTCTAATAATATATGGTATTTAAAAGAAAGAGAGATATATATAAGTATATTTGTGTACAGGAGTTACTTAACATAGAATGAAGACAATGTGTGTATTGTACAAATAAAAAAGATATGACAAAAAAATCAAATATAAATTACAAACAGTATCCACCACATGTTTCGTCAAAATTCTTATGCATCTAAACAGACAAAGCATCCACATCATGTTTTGTTGTAGATTATTTATTATAAAAAAAAAAAAAAAAAAAAAAAAAATACACTTCACGCTTAAATCCCAACGAGGGGTAGCAGAGGCACTTGCTAAAGCGCAAGTACCCACAGTTCACCAAGCGTATTTAACCCAACGTGACAGGAGGTGAGCCCATCGCCGTTATAGGGTTCACACACCTTTGTGGTGTGCGGGTTTCATCACGATGTTGTCCTTCACCGTACGAGCGTTGCGTTGCGTACATAGGCTCTGCAAAAGAGTCCCATTGGTACACGTCCAGTAGCCGGACTCGGACCCGGGACCTCCCGGTTACAAGTCAAGTGTCCGACCAACTGGACTACAGACGCTCTTCTTAGACAGACAGATTATTTATTTAATAGGTAACTAATACCTTAAGTACTTTTGAATACTCAAATATCTTTGATGAATAATTGTGGGTATTTATTTACCGTAGTATTTCTTTTTTATCACCATCCTGCCTGATGTCAGCGATGTGGTCTGTGCTCAGTGGACGAATGTGGGCTGATGATGATAAAAATGATTACACAATATGTACTTATTATTTATTTATTCTCATGTTTCATAAGTGGGCACAAATGTTACATTATAAGAAAATAAGAAATGCAAAGTAAAACGATATCCAAATAAACAGACAAGGAAATAAGTAGAAGGTAAAGTGTAAAGTGATTGTGGTCTAACGCTTGTTCATTGTGATAAAAAAGGTAAACGTATTATACGTAGCAAATGTAACAAAGGGTTCACACCATGTGTTTGGGACCATGACAATAAACACAGCGATGATCTTACTTCAGTACCCCTGACCAATTTGTAAGGTGTAGTCTATTAATTTTTTTATTATGTATGAGAAATTCACCTTTAGTATAAGAACAATAAAAAAAAATATAGATATATGTGTTGCATTGAAGCCCAGTGATTAATATCTATAATCTTTACACTTTTATTAATACTATTGCAATAATAAAATTTCGATGTGGAACATGAAGTAACAATCAACATCAATTAATTTCATTTATATTCCGTTGCTGATTTTGTTGCAATGTTTTTCGCCCATCAAAATCGACCATTGTTTGCAAAGCGAAACCATTGTCAATTGCGTCACACAGCATTACACTTACTGGCCCGAAATGGATAGCGTTTCTGTTGATAGTTATTAGCGACTAAGACCTGTGTACAGTTTTACACAGATTTGAGCAATAAAGTTTTATCTTATCTAAATATATAAAAGGAAAAGCTGACTGACTGACCGACATATCAATGCACAGCCCAAACGGCTAAACGTAAACACTTGAAATTTGGAACGGACGTAGCTTATGTAGTGTAAGCAAGGAATTCCTGAAATTCCTACAGGAACTGGAATTAACGGGAAAATACTTTTGTATGAAAAATCTAAACCGCTCAAGTTAGATGCTTGAATGGGATGCAGGCGTCTACTAGTCTTACATATTTTTTGTACATTGCTCGTCTTATTCCATTTCAATATTGTTTTCGTCAAACGCTGCATTGAATTAGGAATTTCTTATTAAATTTTGTTTAGTTCTAAGTTCCAGCAAAATACCCATAGCGCCATCTACAGTGTCGAACAGAGTTATATAGTTATGTTGTCAAACTAATTTTTTTTTTATCTACATAATTAATTTGTTTAATGTCCGTTCCATTAGGAATTACGGAAACATTTTTGTATGTACCTACGTTTACGAAAAGACGTCGGTCTGAATTATATTTCCATCATTAATGTCAGACAGTGACAATTATAGGGACGTCAACGTCCAAGAAACGTCATGTGAAAAAAAATAGCTCATTGTGAAAAACTCCTAAATGAAAAAAACATTTTTCATCACAAGCATGCGTAGTAGGGGATCTGAACTCCAAGCACGACTTGAATATATTAACGGCCTTTAGTTGAATCTCAAGTAACAGAGGTCGCTCAAGTGTGACATTTTCTAGAACAATTCATAGCACAAACTATGCTAGTTTCATAATAACCTAAGAATAATTATCAGTTTATGAAACTCTCTACATCTGGGCTGAAATCCCTTAGTAACATTTCGTGGCTGGATTTGGTTTTGGCTACGGCATGGGGACAGAATAGACCCATTTGGAAGGTGGCAAAGACTTCGTACTAATACGTTAAGCATAAATCTGATAATAAATCTAAAAGAAAAAGTAATACTTTGTCTCGAATCGCCATCTCTTTTTATTGCCCGTGTCAGAGCAGGTAAAACCTTTACACCCCTACAAATAAACGTGGTGTAACTTATACCAAACAGGTCTACTGTAACCGGTTCTACCACATACAACAGTGGCGTGCACTGGATTTTACGACAGGGTAGGCAGTAATCCCCAAGGATTGACACCTATGTATAGGTAACTTGTCTTTACGACATAGGTACCTACCTATCTACTCACCCACAAAACACAGGACCTTCGTTAGCCTATGTCGTGAATACAACAAAAAAAGATCTAGCAATAACTCTATTATTAGGTCGGCAAGCCCAAAGTACTAAGGTAGGCAGTGTCTTTTTGCCTGTATGGTGTGCACGTCACTGACATACAACTCATACAACTGACTAGTTAAGTTGATCTTGGTAGATTTTTGTTCACGAATATCAATATCAAAAAATAATGTTACGCCTGATTCAATTCAATGCATTTTTTGTCAAAAATCAATCAAAATAACTTCATTCATCTTTGATTGTTGACTGAAGACAGCAGTGTTAAACGCCAATGTTTACAAATTAAGAAGGTATCAAAAATCAATAGGTACTTCTTTATATTATACCCACCCCAAATCGAATAATGACCGAAATAAAACGGCGTAAATAAGGAAAAATAATATGACAAAGAACCAGCAAACTTGCTACTTTAGACAGGCCATCGAGATAAATAGTCCGATGGGTGTGGCCGCACAGCGTGTCCAAGGATGCAACTTCGGCAACATAAAATAATGACTATACAGAATGACTATACAGGACGTTCCGCGAATACCATTTTAAACCGAAGTATTTAATTACTCCAATAGCCATTCCAGCAGATTTAAATTCCCCTTACGAACAAAAACGCATTCTTCATCAAGCACGAGCTGATCGAGTTCGTTTGGGGAGATCGAGTTTTTTTACGTTGACACCTGTTGTAATGCACTTAGTACGATCTACAGAAACAATAGATTGTTGTTACGATCCATAGGCACCTCAGAGGTGTAGAGGGCCATGAAAGATCACGTATTCTTCTTGTATTCCCCAGCCCACTAGCAAAGCGTTCCAAGAAAGACATGACAAGACATTGACTGATTGAGACTTGCCGGAGTCTGCGTTTCCTGCGCAGTACAGGCTGAAGGTCTTCAAGTCGCGGGTGAATAGGTACCTACTAAACAAGTGTGCTCCATCGTAGACCACATCGCTGCTTAAGATCAGACAGGATGGTAGTCAAACGCTTGTTCATAGTGATTAAAAAAAAAGCACTACGATTGGTTGAAACAACCAGAGTCGCACAATATGTGACATAGCAGCCAATCACAGAGCTTATTTGTTCTATGTCGTGTTTTTCTTGACAGCTAGGGATGCTGGGCTCGCTCCAGCTCACTCCCGTGACTCACATATACCTCTCGACGATTCGGCGCCACGGTTGAACGTGGACGGCCTCTGGCTCTCTTGTCGTTTACGGGACGCCACTCGAAAGGGACACTGGCAATATTCGATTTTCCTCTTCGAATTGAAACCACATCCATCTCCTCCTCTCATGACGATTTCTTTGCCAATGGGTGACTCACATTTTGCCATATCAATATTGCGTATCGTCTTCGGCCAGTAAATACGTTGATTATACATCAGGGACTAAAAGACGAAAATTTCCAGTTTGCTTGTCAGGCCCTTCATCATTGTCCACGTCTTACAGCCCAAGAATAACAAAGAATTCACTGTGAAATTGAAGAGAGAGATTTTGATACGCCGAGACTGGTCCAAGTTGGGCGAACAAAGCCTTTGCCTTCTGGACTCTACTGCACATCATCGTCTCTATTTTCTTGACTAATTTAAGTAATAGAAGTAACAGACTCTGGCTGCTAATTCTTAAAAATGGTATTTCTGGATCACCCTGTACATACATTACCAAAAGTTTCTAATTTCTTTTGAACGGACAAAAAGAAGATAGAAATAAAGTTAATCGGATAACAGAGTTGGATTCACCTCCATTATACTGTAGGGCTAAGCTGAGGCATATGATTGTGTGCGTCTGGGTGTTTTGAAATTTTATCATTATGATGTATATTATATCAATCTGTCACTAAATGTACATCTACAGCGTATACACTTTGTACATGTTTGACATGTTTTTTTAAATTTATTTATAGGGAAATAGCGGTTATCGATGACCATTGGGGAAAACGAGTTCTCGAGTGTAGGACGCCCTCAGGCAAGGTGGACTGATGATCTACGCAAGATGGCTGGCAGAAGCTGGATGCGAGAAGCCGAAAACAGATTACAGTGGCGTGCAATTGGAGAGGCCTATACGTATGGGCTGATCATGATGATGATGATACGGAAATATGGTTAAGTCTAGTGTCGACGATAAAAATCTGAAAATTTGTTTTAGTTTTTTAAAAGCCTTCGCCAAATTTCAATTGATATTAGGTAGGTATCTAAACGTATACAAAACAAAACTAAAAAAAAATTCACGGAGAGTGTGCTACGGAGTTGCATAATCAAAAACCCCCATCACGCTTAATAGAACAACTAGGAGAACGACAAAACGCCATACATACCAGGTGGATATACCTTTTGCGTATACTTTCATAGTGCGAACCGCCATGATGTGGAATGACTTGCCGGAGTCTGTATTTCCTGCGCAGTATAGTCTGAAGGTTTTCAAGTCGCGGGTAAATAGGTACCTTATGAACAAGTGTGCTCCATCGTACACCACATCGCTGCTTAACATCAGGCAGGATGGAGGTCAAACGCTTGTTCATTGTGTTTTTACAAAAAAAAATCTTTTTATTCACAAAACGCGATGGGCTAGGCACTTATACTTATACGCAAATGCCCACGGTTCACCAGGCATGTTAAACACAACATGAAAGGAGTTGAGACCATCGCTGTTATAGGGTTAATACACCTTACTGTATGCGGAATTAAAAACGTACATAGGTTCTATAAAAAGACTCATTGGTACACAGATAGAGCATCACGTCTCGAACCAACAAACTCCCGATTTCAGAAACAAGTACCACTAGGTCACAGATTCTCAACATCTGGACGCATCTATTTTTAGTAATAACCATTAGCCGAAATAGCCGTGGAACGGAAGAACTAAGCATCTTTTTACGCCCGACATGAGCACGAGTTACTTAATATTCTAAGCTGTTTAGCATATTCAGTACAAAATCACAAAAAAAGAACCTACCTACCTAACACCAATTTGCGATTATCTAAATTTAACTTTGAGCTGAAACGAAAATACTCTTTGACCCAAATTCTTCAGGTCATTCCTTGCACAGAGGCTCACTAGGAGCGGCTAACATCCGGTGCGTGACCGCGACAGTACGATGAACACGTCCTATTTCTGATGTGACATTGCTCTTGTACGGATCCACTGCAAGGACGCGGTCTATCTCCGCGTGTTTACATCACACTTCCGCTTTGGTATTTTAGTTATCTACGGCCCGCGGCTGCGAAATAGTTCTTAGTGTAGATTTTTCTACACGAATGTGCGTTTCAGGTGAAATTTACACGTGTTTGAGTTTGTTTGTGTGTGTATGAAATGTTTATTTATTTATTTTACACACACACTTAAACATCATTACAGGTATTATCCTACTACGATATAATATTAAATCTAGGTTTTTACATAAAAGGTAAGGTAAGGTACATATAAACCTTCCTCTAAAATCAGTCTATCTGTTAAAGAAAACCGCAACAAAATCCGTTTCGTAGTTTTAATGATCTAAGAATACATAGGGACAGATAGACGGGAGGAGACTTTGTTTTATAATATGTAATAACATATGTAGAACATAGTAGGTAGTGATATAAAACAGCGAAAATGAAAGTCATAAAGTATTGTGTTTTGTGTATTGTTCCGACCAATGCGTCAGTCAGCTTCGCTAGTTTTCAGCAGTTTTAGCTCGTTCAAGCGAAGGAGCTACGCTACATGAAACTAAGCTAGGATATACATACATAATATGTCAAAGACTGATAAAACAAATGACTGACCGAATGAATTACGACCAGTCTTCCGTCTTCAACGTCACTTAAGTTTATCATGACATCCAATCACAGACGCTTTGTTTTCGTTTTTTTTTCAGTTAGGTAATATGTTTTCGAACCTCCGAAAGTATTATAGGTAGGTACGACAGTTTATGTAGCTTTTACATGGTGTATTTGTTTTGTGTTATTGGGTGTCGAAACTGTCCTGAAACTAAAAAAAAATCTCATACAAACTCGATCAACGGGTGTGCTTTTTTAAGAAGGGATTATTATTTTTATTTTTTCGACTTATTTTCGAGTTTTTTTCGTCCCGGAAAGGATAGTCAAAAAAGTAAAATAAAAAAAAATACTTACGGTATAAAATTTAGTAAATACCAACTACGTTTATACCTCTTTGGGATTATTAGGCGTGATATGTATTTATTATTTTGACAATTATTTGCCTTGTGTACCTGTGGCTGGCAGAACTGGATGCGGGAAGCCGAAACCAGATCACAGTGGCGTGCAATTGGAGAGGCCTATGTCCAGCAGTGGACAAATATGGGCTGATGATGATGATGATGATGTACATTAAAAGTAGATATTTATATAGTAGTAGTCATATTAATATCAGACTGCCGAACCGACACACTTCCGACTCGTCCTAATATTTATAATACTTTCATTGATAAAACTGTCGAATTCAATGAAAATATCGATAACAATAAAGTTTGCAAATAATAAATATTTATACAGATAGTTTTTGAGATTAGATTTATGGGAAAAATTTACAGAGAGATGACAAATGGTTTGTCCAATCATTTGTTTTTAATACCATATGTTCCTAGATGGAACAAACAGCCCATTTTATCAAATCATGACGTACATTTTGAAGTTGTTATAAAAATAACATATATAAATTATCTCCTATAGGCACGATAAGATTTGTCAGCGTGTTCCCCATGTCACTACTCGATGGCACAACTACACACATCAAAAGTGTCTAGGGATCAAGTACATTTTAGAATATATTTTACAAAAACTGAATACATTCATAATTTATTCAAAATGTGGTGATAAGTCATTGATACAGGCATGGGGAATTTGGTAGGAGACCAATCCAGAAGATTAGATTTGATTTAAATAAATTAGATTTTTTTAGAGCTAAAAATGTTCTTGATCCCTAGACACTATTGATGTGTGCAGCTATAATATAGGTTATTGCTAATTATAGTTTCCAATGAGAAAAGTAGGTTAGGTTAGAACATCCTAGTCTCACACTACCCCGTGGCCATCCCCACAGCGGCGGGATATCCATGAAGATTTCCCCCTCGTGAACAAAAAAAAAAGTTAGAACATCTTAATTGTATATTAAGCTGGTTCGGCTGTGTTTGCTCAGTGATCGGTCAAAGAAATAAAATGCGTGGACTGTAGTTTAACTGGTCGTGTTCTCCAAGTATTAAAGTTATTAACAATAAACGTAAGATTCGCGACAATTATAGCGATGCCCGATCGTAAGTGTGGTGTCGTCAAAGGGTAGATGTAAAGTGCCGGTCGTGAGCGTATGACGTGAAATGTCAAATCCGCCGCGCCGTTCAGAAACCCGATAGTCTCCAACAGGCTGGTTAAAATCGAAACCTAGTAAGTCAGTTTGACAAGAAATGTGCTGTTGTTGTTTCTTGTAAAAAAAAAAACAGTTGTGATTCAGAGGGAAATCCAGTAGCATTTGTCTGGTGCTATTTTGAAATGCAGAAACAAACATTTCCGTAGAAACTATAAACTAAGGATTTTTCGAGAAACGATAATTCCGTGATATATAGATAAGACATTAAACGTTCCGTGATGTTTCAAATCGCGGTACAGTCGTGGTCTGGTCATAGGAATAATGAAAATGATATTTGGCATTGAATTTGAATTTTTAAACATGATAAGAAAACTTGCATACCGTATAAATCATTGTTGAAAGAAAGAATGAAAGAAAATACATTTATTCTCGCAAAATAGGCATCTTGAGCATCCAAACAGTTTTAGTAATAACATCAAGTCATAGTCATCATCATCAGCAACAACATTTAACAAATACAGTAATAACAACATTTAACAAATACAGTAATAACAACATTTAACAAATACTTTTTAAATAACACGCGCACAGACATTATAACTCAATGTTGTTCACCGGGTATATAGGCGCGAATATAATTAAAGACAAGCTCGAGCTTACCTCTGTTATTTTACTCGACGTTTCGACGCAGTTGCATGCGTCGTGGTCACGAGTGGACTCCACTAGTGTCTTTGATTATATTCGCGCCTATATACCCGTCGAACAATATTGAATTATTGCATACCGTATGTTAGACTGTGGGCCAGTAGGCAAGTTGCCATGGAAACGGAATTCATAGCTAGTGTCAAATATATTACGCTACACTACATAAGTTCCATAACATAGTTACATACATATAATAAATGAATATTTTACAACAACACACAGATTGCTTTCATCCCATGTTAAATAGCTAAAGCACTTGTTTTATAGATTACAGACAACGAAATAAATTTCTTTTAAATGCGTACCTACGCTAAAGCACTTGTGTTATGGAATTCAGACAACGAAATAAATTTACTTAAATACATTTATTTTTCTTTTAAATACATACTTATATAAATAAAACACCCAGACACATCCGACAAGTACTTCGAAACTCATCACCTAAATACCTGTCAGCGGTGGGAATCGAACTCACGACCTTACGGAATTGAGGCAGACATGCTGACCACTACACCAACGGGGCCGTCATGTACATAAACGTCACGCACGTTTCGGCAAGAATCTTCAACAACAAATGATCGCACGTTCGTGTGCAAAAAAAAATATTTTTTTTGGATCCCATTACTGTCAGCAGAAGGTTAATATGAATGAAAAAAAAAGACACGGAAAATTCAATTTTCTGATTCGCAATTAATATTCAAACTTAAGGCAGGACAACGTCTGTTGGGTTCACTAGTAATTTATAACATTTTCTTACCACACTTTTGCGTCGTGACACCTAGAGATTTTTTAATGAAAATCTTTGACAGGTCATATTTCATGCCTTGGTTATGACACCAGCCGTGAATCTTAAAAAATCCCTGTAGAGTCTGTTGGATCATTTTAAGTATGAATAAAACTTAAAGTTTCCATAACTATTTGACGTATTTAAATTTATTTAACACGACCTTTATAATATCAATTTTAGGGATTATCAATATTTTCCGGGATAAAAAGTACCCTATTATTTAAACCGGACTTCTAACTATACGTCTGCAAAATTTCAAAGCACTAGTTACAGGGTGAAAGCGGAACAAATAAGCACTTTCCAATTTATAATATTAGTAAGATTTTTGGCGTACAAATAACCACATTATATCACCAGCCCATACTTGTCCACTGCTGGCACATAGGCCTCTCCAATTGCACGCCACTGTGATCTGTGTTCGGCTTCTCGCATCCAGCTTCTTCTAGCCATCTTGCGCATATCATCAGTCCACCTTGCCTGAGGGCGTCCTACACTCCGTTTGCAGACACGCGGTATTCCTGAAATTGGAGACATTATGCCACCGTTTTGGACCGTATTTTTGACCGTCATTTTACCTCTGGTTGTTATGACGTTTATCGTCGCATTACTACAAAGGTGAAATAACTGTGAACGGTGTGTACCAGGTACGTTTATCTTCATCATCCGTCACATAACGTCCATTGCTGGACGAGGGCTTCTCCAATAATTTCAGAAATGCAAATAAACGCCACGCTTGGCAGGCGGGTTGGTAATCGCAGTGGTGTTGCGGTTTAACTCACAGAGAGCGTCTGCAGCCCGTTCTCTGGAGTGCTCCCTCGGTCGCCTCTTACGACCCCCATGACGGAAAAAGTTGGGCTGGGATGGTGACACACGTATTCTACACACATCAAAAGTGTCTAGAGATCAAGTATATTTTAGAAGATTGCAATCAAGAATATATTTTACAAAAACTGAATTCATTCATAATCTATTCAAAATGTGGTGATAAGTCATTAATACAGGCATGGGGATTTATGTAGGAGACCAATCCAGAAGATTAGATTTGATTTAAATAAATTAGATTTTTTTAGAGCTAAAAATGTTC